>PVHY01027787.1:0-15880 GCA_004024945.1 Uropsilus gracilis | reverse complement strand
TCTCAAAATTATGATCAACCTCCAATCTTATTTTCTTCTTGAGTACAATTATATTATATCTCCATTTTCATCATTCAGGTTACAGTTAGCCAGAACAGTCTTTGTATTCTACAAAAGCAAGAGCTGTTTGCTTACAGTGTATCTGCAGTAGCTACAACAGCACAGGCATAAATAGGGATTCAGTAGGGAGGAACAAAGCAAGAGGAATACATGATGAATGAATGAATGATGCGTAGAGGTGTGTCAGGGCCACATATGAAGGTGGTAAAAATGTAGCTATAGCTGGGACTGAGCCTCCCTGAAGCTGGAATGGTGAAGTACAACCGAAAACAAAAGCACATATTTGTCTAATTCAGGAAGACACCTTTCAGCAGCAAGAACTCTCAGTAAGGATCATGGAGGTCATCAAAGAGAAACCCAGCCAATCTCATGGGCAAAAGAGGTCAGCTGGGATAAAAAGCTACATTTTTCACTAGCCTTGTTTTTACCTATCCCACCTCCATATGAAGATAAAGGGTTTTATTTTCTATTCTAGTGGAGAGAAAAGAACATCCGAGAGAGGGTTTTTTTTGGTGACTTAACTTGGCTTACACTGTTGTTGGTATTTTCGAAGACCAGGATTCTATCCCAGATACCACCAGCAAGATGCACCAGCCACTGTTGGGTTTCTCCCCATCCCACATCCAAGCGACACTGGTGTTTCTTTTTCTTCTTCTGACTTATTTCACTTTTTGTGAACCTTTCCCGTCCATCCATGTTGCTGCAAGTGGCATGAGCTTGTGCTTTTGATGACTGCATAGTACTCCACTGTGTGTAGTGACCGACCACATCTTCATCTGCTCATCTGTTTGGAGGCATGTGGCTGTTTCCATAGCTTGGTTCTTGTAAGCACTGTTGCAATGAACATGGGAATGCACGTTTTCTTGTGAATTACGGTTTTTAATTTGGGGGTAGACACTTTGGGGACCACTGGGTCATGTGGTGGGTCCATTTTTAATCTTTTGACATCTCTCCACACTGCTTTCCAGTGGGGCTGGGTCAGCCCACATTCCCACCAGCAGGGTCAGGGGACCCCCTTTCACCACCTCCTCGCCAGCACTGTTGTTTCCCATCGTTTTGATATGGACAGTTCTCACAGACAAGACAGTATCTCAGTGTGGTCTTGATCTGAGTTTTCCTGATTATAAGTAATGGTGAACATTTTTTCCACACGACTTTTCATCACCTACCTGTCTTCTTTGAAGAAACGCCAGTTTAGCTCTTCTGCCCTTTTTGTTGTTGTGTTTTTCTTTTCTGATGAGCTGTGTGAGCACTTTGTAGATCTTCTCCGTCAGACCCTTATCAGATGTAGGGTGTGCAAATATATTCTCCCATTCGGTGGGGTATCTCTTCCTTGTAGTGAGGGTTTCTTTTGCTACACAGAAGCTTTTGGGTTTGATGTAGTCCCAGTGGTTTATCTTCTTTTGTTTTCCTTCTCTTGTGGACAAATCCCTGAAGTTGTCACTGAATCTTATGCCATGAAATATTTTGCCTGTTTTCTTCTGTGTATTTTGCAGTTTTAGATCTTACATCCCAGTCTTTTATCCAATTTGAATTGATTTTTGTATATAGTAAGAGATAGTGGTCTAGTTTCATTCTTTTGCATGTGGTTTTTCCCAAGTCCATTGAGAGACTTTCAATCTTCCAGTTTATGTTCCTGGCCCCTTTGGCATATATTGACTGCCCATATCAGTGTGGTTTATTTTTGGACCTTCAATTCTACTCCATTTTGTTCCAGTACCAGTCTGTTTTAATTATTATGGCTTTATTTTATGATTTTGAAGTCCAGACCTATGCTGCCTCCATTCTTTTTCCATTCATCAGGACTGCTTTGGCTCTTCTAGGTCTTTTGTGATTCCATATTAATTTTAGTAGTGTTTTGTTGGATGCTGCAGGTGGGAAAAAGGAGACTGGATGGGAGAGATTGAAACAATCTAAGACAGAGACGGACTTGAGTCATAGACTGGGACTTAGTGAACATGTGCTAATTCATTTATTAGAGGTTCCAAGCTCCCTAACTACCCTGGTAAAGGAATGATTACAATGAGATAATTGGGAAGGAAAAAGCCAAGATGGGATAGGATGATGAGAGGATTCATTACCTAGCAGAAAAACACTGTGGGAGTAAACATCTTTATCTTTCAGGGACACGTCTCTTCAATGGGACATTCCTAGGAGGTTAGGGGGCTGCCATAACAGATAAGAGACTTGCCAGGTACCATCTCTAGTGTGTCAGAGATGGACAAGAACAGATAAAGGTGTTCCTTTGTCTAAGGTAGAACTTTCACCTATTTTCTGTGCCCCACAATGTTTGTTCTATTTCTTTGAAGAATGCCATTGATAATTTTATTGGGCTTGCACTGAATCTCTATCTTTATGTAAGATGCCCTGTGACAATTAGGAATATGGAGTCTAAGTCTTTATTTAAAGTTATTATGACCTTGTTTATTTTCTGTCTAGTTAATCAGTTCATTGGTGAAAGTGGAGTGTGAAAGTCCCCTGCCAGAAATGTGTTCCATGGTAGCTGTTTTCAGAGCTGATAGCAGTTGTACAATGTATATTGGTGTTCCTTCATTTGGTGAGTACACAGTGATGAGTGTCATCACTGGTGTTTTCTCCAGCTTTCTCTCTCTGATTGATTCCAAGCTATATGTACTTGTGACCAGAAAACATTCTTCATGCAATCTTTATATATTAAGTTCAGTGTGTTTTCTGTCCCAACATGCTATCCATCCTTAATAACATCCCATGTGCACTGAGAAGAAAGTGTATTCATTTGTTTGGGCATAGAAATTTCTGTGTATGTCTATTAAGTCCATCTGTCAAATTTGAAATTAACTTGAACAGGCATAGGAATACATTACACAGAAAGGATATCCAATCATTAGTAGGACTTGCGGACAGCTGTGGCTATCAAGAAAAGGGAACCGCAAATTTTATCTGAGATAGCAAATGGTGCTTGTACTATTGTGCAGCTTGTGGTAGATGGAAATATATCTCTAGGGAAATTGCAGTGACTTGTCCATCCCTGTCTTCTGCAAGGGTGATTCTTGAAGTCACAATTTCTAACAAATTTCAGGGGCCTGGGAAATTGACAAAAGTTTACAGATTACTGGGTGAGTGTCAGGATCTGCATGTGGGAAAAGAAGAACAGATGGAAGAGATTGATAACAATCTGAGCGGCAAACTCACAATCAGGATCTGGTGAGCATGAACCAAGCCAGTGTATTATGAGCTTGGGACCACCTTATATACCTTGGCAATGAAAGATGACAATGAGGCAATAAGAAAGGAAAAAAAACAGGATCCCATGTTATGGAGCACATGGGGTAGGAGTATAGGGGATTCATTATCTAACAGGAAAAACACCTGTAGTAGTAAATACCTTTATCTTTCAGGGGCATGTCTCTCTGGTGCGACGTTCCTAGGAGGTTAGGAGGCTGCCATCACAGATAAGAGACTTGCTGGTAACCACCTCTGATGTGCCAGAGACATATTAGAAGAGATAAAGGTGCTCCTTTATCTAAGGCATATCTCTTTATCTATTTTGGCGTTCCACATGTGAGCATAAGTAAAGCAGAACCATCTGCTAAGTGTGATCTACACAACTTGGAGAGAAGGCATAGGGGAGAACCAAGAAAAGCAAAGAGGGGACAAGAGTCCCATACTTAACCCCCTTCCCAGGAAGTGGAGAGATAAGCTTTCTGCCTGAATCATCTTGAGATACGGAAGGGATGTGTTTTGAAATGTGTCTTGAAAATCATTAACCTAACAGTATACAAAGACAAGGTGTTGACTCATGTGTACATAATATGCGTTATATTACGTCTGGGAGAAACATCCTAGCTACTTTTTCAAAGATTTCTTAACATCAGAATGGTAAATGGAGGGGCTAGTTGAGGAGAAGATGCCCAGGGTGACAGTCATGGGTCCTGTGTCACAGCCTCTCCCGTGGCCTCTTTCATCTGCTGTAGTCAGAAGGCATGCTGCCAAAACACTTCAAGAAACCTTTTCCAGGTCACACAGACAGATACAAAAAGAATGAAGGAAAACATAAACAACAAATTAAAAAGTTTCTGTACAGCAGAAGAGACAAAAACCAAAACAAAAGAAACCCAACTGATTGGGAAAAAAATTTTCACGCTACCTGCAAGTGATAAGGGCCTGATAACAAAGATCCACAAAGAAGTCACACAACTTAACAAAAGCAAGACAAAAGTCCAGTCAAAAAAATGGGCAGAAGAACTAAAAAGACACTTCTCCAAAGAGGAAATACAAATGGCCAACAGGCATATGAGAAAATGCTCAACATCACTCATCATCAGGGAAATGCAAATCAAAACCATAAGGAGATACCATTTTACACTGATAAGAATGGTCCATATCAAAAAAACAGACAACAACAAGTGCTGGCGTGGATGTGGTGAGAGAGAGACACTTTTTATTCTTGATGGGAGTGCAATCTGGTCCAGTCACTTTGAAAAGCTGTGTGGAAGACCCTCACACTACTGAAAATGGAACTACTATTAAAGCCAGCAATCCCACTGCTAGGAATCTACCCAAAGGTTATAGCAAAAAGCTACCTGTACCCAGATGTTTACTGCAGCATTATTTATAATAGCCAGGATATAGAAACAACCCAAATGTCCCAAAATTGACAAATGGCACAGAAAGCTGTGGTATATGTATATACCACATGTATATACCATGGAATATTATACAACAATCAAAGAAGACAAATTTATATCATTTGCAACAACATGGGTGGAGTTAGAAGGAATCATGCTAGTGAAAATAAGCCAGAAAGAAAAAGAGAAATATGGGTTGATCTCTCTAATATGAGGGGGAAAGAAAACAAACAATTGGGCAAGAAAAAATTAAAGTTAACATTGAGCATGAGGGAGGGAAGGGAAGGGGGGAAGAGAACAAAAGATCAAGGGGACAATCTTATCATGGGTGATAAGGTGGTGGGAGAACCCTGGGGTAGATAACAAAGTAAAATTAATTAATTAATTTTAATTAATTGTTTTTGAGTTATAAATTAATTAATTTTAATTTTTAAAAAAAGAAGGCATGCTGCCAGTCACAGTGACCTGGCTGTGCATGTCACCATTCTCACACCAGCACAACCATGTGCCTCATCACACTCCATGGTTCATTATAGCACTGACAACATCAATCTGCAGCTGATTCTGTCATCCTTTGCCCATCTTGTTTATACTTAAAACTAGAAGAACTACTTATGCTCTTATCATTTTAATCTTCTGCCAAACTGTTCTGTTTTTGTTTTTTTATGGCCCTAAGGGTCTCTGATAAGAAAGGAAGAAGTGCTGATGTCAGGCTACAGAGAGAAAATTGTCAATTGAATACATGCCACCCCCCACCCTCACCATGAGATTCTTCTAGTTTGTGGAGGAAACACACACAGGGTTTCATGCTCAGTGCACCTCAGTGTGTCTTCAAGTGCTACTGAAAGCAGGTGGGAAAAAAAGACTTTTTAACTTGAACTTGAAACACTTTTGCCTGCTTCTCCCTAGGAAGCAGGCTCAAAACAGTTAATCAGCATTTTCACTGTTCACCTACTATTGGTATGCAAAAATCAGCTACCAGCTCTCTCAGTTCTCTCCCCCTCTCTCAGACCTAAAAAAGGAAAACTTAGAAACACATTTAAACTTTAGATTAGTTTGCTTCTATTTACCCTCTTCTATACTTCTGTGGGTTCTTTCCACCATCCCCAACCTTCTCACCACAATCCCAAGCTGAAGCAAGATGCTCAGTGCAGGCTGATTTATTACTAAACAAAGTGGTTTCCTAATTACTACAAAAGAAACATTTAAGTAAAACTCTGATTACTTTAACATTGTCCAAAACCTTTCTCCACATTGTTCAAAGTCCTTTCCCAGAATGCCTAAAAATCCTCAGTCTCTCAGTCCTGATCATCTCACCAACATCAGTCAGAGTTCATCTCCACATTTTCAAAGACATCTATCTTCCTTGGGCTGCTCCTTTGGCTGCTCCAACTCTTCCAGGCTGTCTTCTCCTTATCATCCTCCTCCAGGTAGTAGAAGCAGCTCCATAATTCCAAAACCAGCAAAATTCACTTTCTTTTCAGGCTTAACTTTTGCAAAGCCTCTCCTGGACTCAAGTTAAACTCAGCCAAACAAACTCCAACACAGAGTTCAAATCTCCAAACTCCTTAGCTTCCTTTAACAGACCCACTCCTAACCTGGGCCAGCCAAAGACTACAGGCCCCAGGCCTTGGCCACATGACCAATCTTACATAACTCACATCTTTATCCTGCAAAGTCCCTGACCATCCCACAAAATGGCTGATCTCAATCCCAAATCTGAATTCTAATCGAATCCCCATTCTTTGTTTCAAACCTCTTTATATATTCTTTCTGTTTTCCCCACCTTCCAGGAACAGCTCCTGAATTATTACATTACAAAGAAAAAAAAAACTGTTTTACTTCTTCCTTCCCCTTGTATCTTTCTGAAAGAAAATTCTAATCAAGGCTATTCTCACATTTTTAGCATATCTTCCTTGAAATCTGCAATCTTAAACAGGAGACAGTGACACCCAGGGAGGAAGGTGCCCCCTATCAATATGACAAAGGGAGCTTCACTGAGACCCAAGACCCTCCCAAGTGGAGTGCAGCCATTTCAACAAGAGCCTCAAAACTCACTGCCCATGGCAAGAAAGGGCCAGGGGAATCATACCTGTTCTTCTCTGCTTCCACCCAGAAACCAGGCCAGTCACTTCTGTTTATAGCCTGTTGGTTACAACTGGTCACGTAATTTCCATCTAGTAGAGTATTGGTTACAACTGGTCACATGACTTCCATTTAGTAGCGGGGAACGCCATCTTCCTCATATCAGGAGGAAGAATCTTCAGTGGGATTTGGAAGCACATTCTGTCTAAATGGGAAAACAGAGGCCCATAAGGAACTCACCATCACAATTCATAGGTTGCTGTGGGAACTCGGGGGCTTTAGGGAAGAAAATTTAAAGCCAGCAACCTTTAATGAACCAGACACCTGTGATTTTTATAACCGTGTATCTAGAGATTACACAAATAGGGTGGGTTTATGCTACTCTCTGGCTTCATGAACAGTTATTCTAAGGACATTTTAGATCTTTCAGGCGCTGCTTCTGAGAGTGCCTCCCATCTCCCACCTACACACACATCTCCATGTTGGTCTGTCTCCTGGGATCCCGACCTGAAGCAAGGCCCAAAGCCCAGACCTTGAAGAAGTCGATGCAGGAACATGTGATTCAGCCTCAGCTCAGGCCCAAAACACAGTCCCTCAACACACTGGCCAGAGAGGGGAGCTAATACCTTCATGTGCAGATGACTCTACTTCATCCTTAAAATTCAAAAGCCAATGCACCTCAGATTCCAACACTCCAATTCCCCATTCACTTGCTATGTCAGCACAAGCAGTTTGCTTAATGCATTCTGAGTTGTTCACCTAATTGACAATAGGATAATTAAGGTAACAAAGGAAGGGTACAATCAGTGTCAATTATTTATCAGGACCCCAAGGTATGCTCAAGCTTCAAAGTGTAAGCTTCTCAACTGACAAAATTCAAGATGATGAGATAACATTCCTATTCTCTTATTTTGCTTTGATCTGTATTTAACTTCTGCTTTCAGCTTTCCCCTGCCTCCTCCTAGCAGAACATGCAGCCAGAGCATTTATTGTCCCTGAGCAATGTCAACATCTTCTCTGTTTCTCCTTCTCCTAATTTCTCTGCCCTTTGTTCTTTGAAATTAGTCTTATTTCCACATTGATTACAGTCTCATTATTTAAAATCCAGGCTCCTCAGATAAAAACTAGTTCACCTTTGTCCACCACATCCAACAGAACAGCTGACATTAGTGGAAATATTGCTCTATGCCAGCCTCCTTTAAGTATTCATGCTGATAAAATTCATTTACTGCTCTCAAAGTTTGAATAATGTATCAATACAGTAATATTTAGCTGTATATTTGACATGAGAAATTTGAGCTCCAAAGAAGTCAAGTAACAGGCCCAAAGTCACCGGTGTGTTTTGAACCTTGATGTGTTTATTCCCCAAGCCACATCTTAACAGAAGAACTGACCTCTCTGAGTCCATTCAACCTCAGAGAGTCACTTGATGAGGTGTGTCCCTAAATGTGATTCCCTGGAAATGAAATTGGGTGCAATAGGGACAGACTAATCAACCAACAAGCCACAAGAATAAGTAGTACTTTTTAAATGCAGCTTCTGCTTGCAGAAGCCTGTCAGAGTTCTGTGAGACTGCAGTGCCCTTCCCCCTGCTCCTCGAACCTCACCTCTCCCTCAGCCCCAACTCACCCTGCCCGCAGGTGAGCTGCCTTGGAGATGGCCATGAGAGCTCTGTGAGACTGCTGTGCTGGTGCAGATAAAGAAGTGAAGGGGATTCACAACAGAAGACAGAGACACATAACTATAAAAAGGAGACAGATATAAATAATAAATAACTAAAATCAAATCTTGAGACCCACTAACAGCCAAAAAAAATTCCTTGTGGAGGACTATCAAATTAATTCAAAGACAGGAATGGAAGTCCAGAAACCAACCACTCTAGCAACACAGACACAAGACAGAAGTAATCACAATCCTGCAAAGTACTTTAATAACCATGTCAAGCAATACAAGTGCCACAGTGGCCATCGTATAGATCAAATCCAAAAAGAAACAACAGGAAGTAGAAAAACTGCAAACAT
The DNA here is from genome assembly GCA_004024945.1 of Uropsilus gracilis. Lineage (NCBI taxonomy): Eukaryota > Metazoa > Chordata > Mammalia > Eulipotyphla > Talpidae > Uropsilus > Uropsilus gracilis. The sequence goes on along the minus strand of PVHY01027787.1, from coordinate 7,107 downwards.
ACAAGCAAGCCCTTCAGGAACTAATTCACCACTGAAGGAGAGACAATCCCCAGAACCCAATAATGGAAAATTAGAAGAAATGCCATGCATGTCAGAGAGGGAATTCAGACTCAGTATGACAAAGGCATTCAAAGAGTTAAGAGACAGTGTCAATCTCAAAATGGCAAAAACACATGAAGACTTAGAAAAATATAAAATGAATGTATTGAGAAGGATAATAAAATATAAGAACTGAAGAAAGAAAATGAATCATTAAGAAAGCAGCAGGTAGAAACTCAGGATATAAAAAGAGCATTAGAGCTTAAAAACACAGGAAAAATTCATGAAAATAGATTAGAAGATATAGAAGAATGAATCAGTAATCTCAAAGATACTAAAATTAAAAAGGTCCAACAAAGAGAAAGAAAGTGAAATACAAAGGCAGAAGGTGGAAGGGAAACTCAGAGATCTTTCAGAATCCTTAAAAAGAGGAAACATAAAAGTAATTGGATCCTTAGGTTGTTGTATTTGTTTGCATATAGATGTTCATAGTAATCTCTAATTATCTTTTGTATTTCTTCTGTGTCTGCTGTAATTTCTCCTTTATCATTTATGATTCTGTTTATTTGGGTTTTCTCTCTTCTTTGTGAGCCTTGCTGTTGAGAGCCGAATGTAGAGTACAAAGAAAGGACAGACGAGAGAGATGGCTACGTTCCAAAAGATAATTAGAGACTACTATGAACATCTATATGCAAACAAATACAACAATCCAAATGATATGAACAAATTGCTTGAATGATACAGTCAGTCAAAATTGAACAAAGAACAAATAGAGAACTTAAAAAGGGCAATCAAAAGCAGTGAAATTGAGGCAGTCATAAGAACTCTCCCTAAAATCAGGAACCCAGGGCCAGACAGTTTCATGAATGAATTCTGCCAAACATTCAAAGAGGAAATAACACCTATACTACTAAAACTCCTCCAAAAAACTGAGAAAGAAGGAAAACTATAATATATTCTATGAAACAAACATCCCACTAATACCAAAACCAAACAAAGATAGCACAAAGAAAGAATTCTATAGACCAATCTCCTTAATAAACGCAGGTGCAAAAATTTGATATAAAATCCTGGCAAACCAAATTCAACAGAGCATAAAAAGGATTATTCACCATGACCAAGTGGGATGTTCAACATCCAAAAATCAATCAACATAATCCATCACATCAACATGGAAAAAGACAAAAACCATATGATCATGTCAATAGATGCAGAAAAAGCATTCAATAAAATATCACACCCCTTCATGATAAAAATTTTTGAAAAAAATTGGTAATCAAAGCCATCTATGACAAACCTAGAACAAAAATCATCCTAAATGGGAAAGAATTAAAATAATTTCAATTAAGATCTGGAACCAGGCAAGGATGTCCACTTTCTCCACCGCTTTTTAACATTGTACTGAAAGTTCTGGCTAGGGCAATAAAGCAAGAAGAGAAAGATGTAGATGAATAAATAAATAAATAATGCAGTAGAAAGACGTGTAGCAAGACAATAAAGACTAGAAAGACAATAAAGCAAGAAAAAGACAGATAGGGAAAGAAGAAATTAAACTAGCATTATGCACAGATCACATGATACTCTATGTAGAAAACCCCCAAAGATCCACAGAAAAGTTCATTGAAATAATAAACCAGTTCAGTAAAATAACTAGATATGAAATCAACACACAGAAATCAGTGGCCTTCTCAAAAACTTGGTCAGAATAAGAAGAAATTAAAAAGTTTCAAAATACACTCCAGTTACCATTACACCACTAAAAATTAAATACCTGGGAATAAACTTAACAAAGGAAGTGAAGAATCTGTACAAAGAAAACTATAAAACATTCTTAAAGGAAATAGAGGAAGACATAAAAAAATGGAAAGACATTCCCTGCTCATGAATTGAAAGAATTAATGTTATCAAAGTGGCTATTCTACCAAAAGCAATCTACAGATTCAATGCAATTCCAATAAAAATCCCAATGACATACTTTAAAGAGATAGAATAAAAATTAATGAAACTCATATGGAATAACAAAAGACCTCATATATCAAAAATCCTCTTGACCAAAAAAAAGAGAGAGAATGGAGGTATTACTTTCTAGACTTCAAATTATGCTACAAAGTCATAGTACTTAAAACAGCATGGTACTGGTACAAAAACAATCAGACCAATGGAACAAAATTGAGTGTCCAGAAATAAAACCACACATATAGTCAACTAGTCTTGACAGAGGAATGAAAAACTTACACTGGAACAAGGACAGCCTCTTCAATAAATGGTACTGGGAAAACTGAACCAATGCAAGCAAAAAAATGAACCAAGACAATTCCCTCACACCATGTACAAAAACCAACTCTAAATGGATAAAAGACTTGAATGCAAAACCTGAAACCATAAAATACATAGAGGAAAACTTGGGTAAAACCCTCCATGAATTACACTTCAAAAATCCACTTCTGGACACATCTACAGCTGGCAAAAAAAATGAGGAAAAAAAACCACAAACATCTGGAATTACATGAAACTAAAAAGCTTCTGTACAGCAAAAGAGACAATAAGCAAAACAAAAAGAAACCCAACTGAATGGGAAAAAATTTTTGCCCTCTACACAAGTGATAGGACCTAGTAACAAAGATCCACAAAGAACTCACACAACTTAACAAAATTAAACAAAAGACCCAATCTAAAAGTGGGGAGAAGAACTAAAAAGACTCTTCTCCAAAAAGAAAGTACAAATGGCCTACAGGCATATGAAAAATGCCCACATCACTAATAATCAGGGAAATGCAAATCAAAACCACACTGAGATAACATTTTACACCAGTAAGAATGGCCCATGTCAAAAAAAAAAAAAAAAAACCAACAACAAGTGTTGGTGTGAATGTGGAGAGAAAGGGACACTCTTAAACTGCTGGTGAGAATGCAAACTGGTTCAGCTGCTATGGAAAGCTGTGTGGAGGATCCTCAAGCTACTGAAAATGGAACTACCATTCGACCCAGCAATCCCACTCCTTGGAATCTACCCAAAGAACATAAAATCACTAATTCAAAAGGACACCTGTTCTCAGATGTTTATTGCAGCATTATTTACAATAGCCAGGATATGGAAACAACCCAAATGCCCCCAAATAGATGAGTGGGTCAGAAAGTCATCGTTAAATCTAGAATGTATCAATACATTCTCTTAATAGAGGAGAGATGGAGAGTGGGGTAGACCAGCTGGCCCAGTGAATGGGCAAACCAGAACCTTCGATAGGGAACCATCAAGTCACAATGTTTTGATCCTAAGTCTGGTTGAAATGCAGTTTATCCTGCTAGACTTCTGCATTACTTCAGACCAATGACTCTTCTATTTAGGTCTTCCCTTTTTATATGCAAGCTGATCATACCATTCTTTCCTGTCCACAGAGTATTGTATCTTATTTTTGAGACTAGGTCTCACTGTGTTGCCCAGGATAGTGCCAAACCCACGGACTCAAGTTATCCCTAGGCTCAGCCTCCCAGGGAGCTGGGATTACAGGCATGTGCCACCACGTCCAGCTATTTTTAAGAGACTAGATCTTACTATGTTGCACAGTGTGGTCCCAAACACATGGAGTCAAGTGATCCCAGACCCCAACCTCCCAGCAGTTAGATTATAGACATGTGCCACCATGCCCGGATCACAGAGTATTTTAGAGCAGAGAATTTGTTTCCAAGTTTCACTGTACACACACAGAGCTCTGTCCTAGGATGAATCATACAGACTCACCCATACTTGATTTCACTATTTTAGAGGCTGAAATTTGGACTTCAACTGATGAGACTGGGATAAGATTCAGGACTTGAGTGGTTACCGTTATGATTTGAGAGGTGGGGGGGACCCTGGTGTAGGGTGACTGCACTTTGTATGTGCGGAAACATGAATCTTTGTGAGCATGAGGGCAGATTGTTGTGGATTGGGTAGAATAAGTAATGCCCCCCAACGATGGACAAGCCCAAACCTCTGGTCACTCAAGGGACCATTAGTCTGCCCTTGGGTTAGGAGAAATTAGTCCTTTTTAGAAAGCATCACAGTGTGGTGATACAATATTGATGATTTTCTGTCAGCTTGTACTACTATAGCTGCTACTGTAAATAAAAGTGAATATGAACACCAATGTCCAAGTCTTTGTGTAGGCAGAGAAAGCTGTTGTGAATTTTTTTAAAAATTGGGCAAGAGAAATAAACTGATTAAGAAGTCCTCCACAGTTTGATTAATATAGAAAGATGATCTTTTCAGGCAAAAAGTAACACACCTCACATAGAATACATTAGTGTTCTGCAGATATGAACAGGTGCCGGGTGGCTGCTTCTGCAAAGGGAGGTGACCGGGTTTGAGGAGCAGCCCAGCAGGAGTGTGGAGAGAGAAGGGACCGTTGAGAAAGTGTCCCTGACCCACGCAGCCTGTGGTCAACCCCATCTGTGGCAGCCTTGGCGTGGGCTGCACCTCTGGACCGGCTCTGACAGCTGCAGGGGTGGTGACCGGCTGCCCCACCTCAGCAGGAGCTGGGTCGGGGTCGACTTTCCACTGAGTCAGTCCAGGTCAGGATGGAATTAGGCAGCCAGAAAGCAGCCCATGGCGCCAGAGAGCTGGGCCTGGGAGCAGGTCAGCTGGAGCGAGGAGCCTGTGGACGGGGTGCAGGTGGAGCTGAGATCTAGGGGACAGCATCGGACGCATCTGGACACTCTTGGAAAGACTGGCCTGGACAGGTCATTTGCAGAAGTCTCACTCAGGCCTCCACGACCTTGACGGACACCTAGAGCTGCAGCCTAAGCACTCGGCTGCGTCCAGCCCTGCTCCCTGTCACCTGTGAGTGGCCTGTCGGCTAGGCCTTGTGGGTCTGACAGGGCCGTCCACCCTTGGTTTAAGCCAGCTTCTCTCCAAAGGCTGTACCACTGGTGCCTGTTCCCTGGCACTGCCACTGCTGGCCGAGCTGACCAGCCCTGCGGATGGTGTCCAGCAACCTGTGAGGGCTGTCCACCTCCTCTTTGCCTTCCCCTCTCCCTCCCCACTCACTGGTACAAGAACCAGCCTCTAAGGACCTGACCTGTGTCCAGCTGTACCATGGCCCCCTCAGTCACCTGGACAGCTTTCTCCCTGGGGGTCTTCCAGCACACGCCAGTACTTCAGCATAGCCTGAGGCGTGACAAAGTGGCAGGCCACCGGCTTCTTGAAGCGACACGTGGAGAAGGACAGGCCCACAGGGAAGGTCTGCTCCAGTGCAGAGACTCAGGTCTGATCTTCAGCTTGGCGAGGCAGAGCCCCACGAAGACGTCTTCTACCTTGAGGAACGGGATGCTCTCAGACACGTCGTACACCCGGCTGGCCATGTCGCCGGAGAAGACGTAGCCCATGCCCGAGCAGAAGGGCGGGTACTTGTCCCAGGGGTATTCGTATTTGCTGACATACCGCTTACTGAACCAATTCCTAATGGGATATTCATCCATTTTTAAGAAGCTGGTAAAGAAGTTCAAGGTCCGGTTCTTCCTGAGCAGCAGCTCGGTCAGGTAGTGGACGTTGATGAACATGCCAGAGTCTGTCTTCATCACAAAGGCCGCCTGCGGACAGTAACAGTGGACCCACTCCAGCCCCGTCATGGTCTTCAGAGTCAGGTTGTAATAAACGTCCAGGAAATCCTTCTGGATGATGTCATGATGCCGCTGGCTCTCCTGATTGGGCATGGTGCCCAGAAGGAGAACCATTTTGATGCGTTTTCCTCCCACCCTCCTCTCCAGATGGCACCGCGGGCAGCTGACTGCTGGTGGGCGGACATCCCCAGCAGGACCTAGAAAGGGGAGTCCTACTTGCAGTCCTCTTCCAGGAGCTGCAGGAAGTGCCCGCTTCCTTTCTTGAGAACAAGTCGACTAGCTTTTGAAGTGGTCAGATCATCCATGCTGAAGTAGAAGCACAGGGCACCCAGGACCAGGGAAACACACACGAAGCTTAGCCTCCAGCAAGCCATCTGAAAGGCAGAGAATACTCAGTCACAGCTCAGGTCATAAGGGCAAACTGACCTTGACGTGGGTGATGAGACGGAAGAGGACCATCCTTCACCTGCCATTCCAGAACCAAGGAGTCACTGCATGCAGGATATGGCTGCAGTTCTCAGAAGTTAAAATACCACATGGAGTTTGCGTCCAGCTCCCAGGGCCCAGCCAAGAGCCGGACCACTGACAAGAGTCAGCACAGCCCGAGCGTGACTGAGTCAGAAAGCCAGTGACTACAGCCTTCAGCCCCCTGAGAACCTCTCTCTCCACCCCAGAGGCCAGGCGGATGATCAGTTCTCTGTGTGCTTCATGGGTTGTGTGTCCTGCGTGCACTGGAGATCCCTCTTCACCATTTTTTGCACAATATTGGGGGAGGCAGCAAGATGGACAAAGAGCATCCGTGTCACTGAGTGCTCTCAGCCTAAGGACCAACTGAGCCTGGGATACCACACAGTGCGGGGACCGTGCCCTCCTGTCCCCACTGTAGGCGAGTCCGTCTCGTGTGCCCCAGGGGGGTGGGGACGCCCTCACACCCCACCCTGGCACCGTTCCCAAGCAGCTGCTGTCAGACCACAGGACCCAGCGCTCCCCGGCTGTGCTGTCGCGGGGCTCACACTAGGACAGACCAAGACACCCTCTTGCACGTGCTGACCAGGGCGTGCACCACACTCGGCCATGCTGCCAGCCATGTATGCACATGGCCCTGCATCCCCAGCCCCCTGTCTCACTGTCCTTCTCCACGGGACACAGAGGAGCAGAGCTGCCAAGGTCGTCCCAGCTCAGACACCACAGAAGGGCCTTGCTGACCAGGTCCCCTGCTCTGCCCCGAGCCAGGGCGCTCCAACAGCGGCCAAGGCATCCCCAGGGCGTCCCTCCTGGGAAGGAAGCTATTTCTGAATCCGACCCTCCAACAGCAGCGTCCATAGCGGGGCCAGACTACGGCGACAGGAGCCACCATCAAAGCACAGAGGAAGCCCGAGCAGGAGAGGACTTTACCTTCACAGCCGCGGACTCCAAGACCAGCGCTGCGGGCCCCAGGGCCAAGCGGCAGACAAGGCTGGGAGCAGCGCG
>PVHY01027786.1:0-15877 GCA_004024945.1 Uropsilus gracilis | reverse complement strand
GTTTGGGGGCATTTGGTTTGTTTCCAATTCTTTGCAACTGTAAACAGGGCTGCAACGAACATGCGTGTACATGTGTCCTTTTGATTTAATGTCTTCATGTTCTCTGGGTATATTCCTAGTAGTGGGATTGCTGGGTCGAATGATAAGTCCACATTCAATTGTTTGAGGGTCCTCCACACAGTCTTCCATAGTGGCTGGACCAGTTTGCACTCCCACCAGCAGTGTAAGAGAGTTCCTTTTTCTCCACATCCACGCCAACATTTGTTGTCTGCCAGTAAACATTTTAAATAACACTTCATATTCATCTCAGTGAAACATTTTTAACACAGAAGATATATATGTGAGAATTTCATACATGAATGTAGACATATTTGCATTTATAAATTTTATATTTATAAATTTATATTATACATATATTATACATCTCTTGACACAAGATGTTGACTATGTGCCATTCTATTTATGACACTGGTTACACCACATTCAACAGACGGGTAGAAATTATACAAGCTAAGAGGGAAGAAACTATTTTTAAAAAAATGATAGAATTAATGACCATGAAGAAAGAAAGACAAAATCAGGAAAGAGCAGTCATTCATGAGAAGGAAGCCTAAGTAGCAATTTGGTTTTAGAAAAATTGAATATTCTTCATAATGTACCTGATATAAGGAAAACTTACTTAAATAACGATAACATGGAAAAGTTAAAATAAAACAGGCCTTCTCATAAGGATATAAACAATAAGAAAACACTTATATATAATGACTGGAAAGCAAAAATTGTGACAATATCAGAACATTTCATAAATTTATAAGCCAGGTAGAGAAAATAAGAAACATAAAAATCCTGAACTAAGAGACATGGATATTTTTAAGACCGACAAAGCTAAAAGCTGGAGCTGGGGGGTGGGGATGGGGGAAGTTGTTTGTTTCTACAACAGCTTTATACCTTTTTTTAAAAAAAGTAAAATGACTGCAGAACTAGGGGACTCCAAAGGACAAACTGCTTGCAATAGCATGTACAGTAATTACAAGGTCAAATACAAACCCCCAAATAAAATCACTCTTGCAGTGCATACTGCCTGATAGATGGAATTTATGGGTGTTCACAATGGCAACAGAACAGCCTATGCTCACAATGTAAGGATGGTGAAGATTAAATCTTCAATTCAAGGGAGCACAAAGGATCAAGATGATGGTTTCATGGGTGACAAGGTGGTGGGAGAACCCTGGGGTATACAACGAAGTAATATATATATATATTTTAAAACTCTTCAAATTGGAGCTGTAGATGCAGGCACTGGTTTCCCTCCCTGTCCCAGCAATCCAAAAGTAGATGGAAAGTAATCCGTTCTTGTGAAACTTTTGATAAGCAGAAACAGCAATGCTAATTCCTTGTCATGGAGAAATCATTCTATAGTTTACAATGCTATATAGGATTTAGGGGTACAGGTTCACTCCTCTTTAAATACATGTCACCACACCACCCCTCCACCAAAGCCCCATAGTCTTACTGGTAGCGGGTGAGAGGCAGGTAAATTACCTCAGACTGCCTCACAAGGAAAAAGTCAGTCTTAAAACCCACCACTACCAGCTCTATTTGCACATCAGCAATGCATGACCAGGTAAACACAAGTGCTTTGCCAAGTCTCCACCCACAGTAGCATCTTCCTACTCAGCTGCATCTTATTACAAAGGTGGGGCCACTGCTCCTCCAATTCAGCCTTGTTACCCAGTTATACTATCACACACAGAACATGGGGTTTCTGCTCCCTGCATTCCCTCTTCTTCCAACTTATGTAGCTAGTTTCACAGTCCAAATTTTTTTATTGTATCTTTTTATTTAGGTAACTGATATACAACCCTGTATAGGGTTTAGGGATATACACCTCTTCACCACACCCTTCACCTATGCAACAGTCCACGGGGAAAATGTTTATGCACCCCCAAGCCCATATCCAAAAAACAACCTAAGTCCAACCAAAAGCTACAAAATGCATGCAAGCATGCACACAGCTAACCCAGCCTGTGAACCTGAAAGAGGATTAAAGACTCAGCCCCAGGAGAGGGCTCCTGCCTCAGGTGACCCCTTGAGACTGCCAGCTGGGCAACTAAACAATGCAAAGGCTTCTAGGTGCACATCACATCTGGATTGGGGGAGGGGAGACAGAAGGTCAGAAAGGCTTCTGGGTACACCCTCATCTTCTCACTGAGGGAGAGGGTGGCTGTTGGTGGAATGAGTCCCCTCGGAGAGTGTGGGTACTCCTGCAGATGTTTGGGCTCTCTCTGGAGTGCCCATATGAAAGACTAGAACAGCTCACACAGATAGCCCAGGCCCCTGAGGCCCAGAGTATTTGGGGTTGGCTCAATGGGGCAGGTAGATAGCAGGCCTGAAGACATGAGGACAAAAAAGTGCAGCCATCCCTCACAGTAAGCTCAACCCAAGGCTCAGGATGGCTCACTGATGGTCCCTACCCCAGTGCTCTGCCCCTTCCCCACCCCACACACACCCAGTGTCAGGGCCGAGAGGCCACCTTTGTAGAAGGTGCTCAGCCCACATGGCCACCCTGTTTGCCCAGGCCAGGTGCTGAGGAAACATAGACCCAGGAAGGGGTGGAGCAGAATTGGAATGGCCACAGTGTAAGTCACAGGTATGACCTCGGTAAGTCACAGACCACTCTCTTTCCTTTTCTAGAGTGTAAAGATGTGACTAGATATGCTTTGGGACTGTGAGGTATGAACATACTGACAAATATAAAAGCTGGAGAAGGTGAGCAGTAAGTGGTGGCAGTCCCTGTCCTGAGCCTCTTTGAAAAAGGATATAGATTTTTTTTTTTTAAAGAATGAACGTAAGCGAGTATATGAATAGAAGATCCGGTATTTAGTGTCTGCCTGGATTGTTATACAGTGTATACTTGGAGGCATGAAATAAATTCTGGCAAAAGGAAAAATGAAAATGAAATTATCTAGTGCCAATAAAGAAAATAACCAAAAACCCTAATCAAGAAACATATATAAATGGGGTGGGAAAGAGAAATGAAAAACCAACCTCTGACTCAAATGAATAAGTAGATGTAAGTGTAGGGAGAAAGAAAAAGAAAAGGTAAGGGAGAAGAGTTTTCAATCATGGGGAGTTGAGAGTCAAATTAATGAGTGGTGGCATGAAACTTTTCAGGGACTTTTGTCGTAGACAAAACTTCAAGTGCCTCACTTCAAGTGCCTCACTCAATGAAGAAATTGATGTTTTTATCCAAAATAACTGTCCAAACTGTCCATTTGTTGTGTTTTATAAACTTCAGAAGGGCACCACTGACACCCAAGTGAAAAATTCCCACCTTGGCCAAAATGGTTTTCACATCAAAACAACTTACCTACCAAGCAAAACTTTCTGCACTCCCTGGGCTCAGGGGAATTTGGAGCAGGAGAACTTGTGCTTACCCAGCAAAGAAGCAAAGACTTTTACCCAAAAAGGAAAGATGCCTTGGGTTGAATAATTGCTGGCATTTACAGAGCTCTTTTTCCTCCTGGGAGCCAAGGAGGTAGCTCCTGAATTCCCCTCATAGCAGCCCCACACCAGGATCTGTCTCTTGCCCACCTTTTAACTTGCTCTGTATAAACATCCCCCCCTCTGCTACAAACAGCTGCCTACCTCCTCCTGCTGCCCTACTTGTGAGCCTCCCCTTCCCAGGTTTCAACTGGAGAAGCACCTCACAAACAACTTGGGCTCTGGGGCTCAGTGTTCTGCTGCCTGCCAGTTCTTTCAGGAGGTCGTTTACATGCTTGGCTCTTACTTCAATGAACTACTCTGGAGCAGTCAGTGAAAAGATCATCACCAACCAAACCTGACTGAACTGAGGGCTCCTTGGAGGGTGATTGTATTTCCCTAAAGTGTGATGATATGGGCCAATTTCAGCTCCCAGGTGTTTTGCAAATAATTTAATTTTGTCCTTATTCATCAAAATTCTCTTGGTTTTGCCTGCTTGGTCATCCCTTTGTTTGTAAGCCACCATGTTCTCTATTTCTTAATGGGTCAAAAAGGACACAAAGCAAATATTTACTCATTAATACACATCAAGTGTGTGAGGAAAAACACCCCCTTGCACACACCCTTTAGAAAAGACATAAATTTTGACAGGGAAAATATTTCCAGCGGAGTTCTATGTATTTCTTTACTCAGTTGTAATAGCAATATTATCAAATTAGTCTATGTTGCCTCCAACTTAATGTTTTCATTTGGTTCTTTTTCCTCTTAAGTATGCTATAGAAAAGATGATTAATCAGAAAGGAGAGCTACCTTTGATTAAGGGAGTTTATTATGAGTGACTGACTTGATGTGGGTGGGAGATTTCATCAGCCATTTATTTTCTGCTCCATGAGAGAGCTAGCAAAACAAGTCATAGGAAATGCACAAAGAGTCAACTAGAGTAGCAAAAACTTTGCATGGAAACTTCTACTGCCATCATCAAAAAGCAATGCAGAAAATGTGTTATTGTCCTATTTAATTGTTCATTTAATGGGCTTTCAAGTGCTAGATAAATTTTAAATGTTTCTAAAATTCCCTTACAGATTGCATAAATAGACACTGGAATATTATATCCATTTCATGAATGTAGCTAAGTCAAATCTGAATTGCAAGAAAGGAATTGTTGTCATTACTGTAATTTGTTCCTTGGAGCCCCACATTAAGCATTTTAAAAAGGTGGTGTTGAGAATACCACCTGGAATACCCAGGTCCAGTCCCTGGTTCTGCCTTCTTGCTAGCTGAGTGAATATGGCATACTATTTCACCTCTTTATCCCTCATCTGTAGATAGAGAGTAATTATTTTTCTGTCTACAGTTTGAAGATTGAGTCAAACTGAAAACTCCTTCACTGTTATGGAGAGATCATAATGTATAAATCCTAAGTGGAACTAAGCAGCTTTTATTGTGTGTCTCTGCTGGTGTGGTTGATACCATGAGTGTGCATTTTGCATTTTCAGATCTGAGATCTGATCACATAATTGGCAGGGCAGCATCCAGATTCTCTAGCTTGTCTTCAACCAAGGTACTTTGTAGTGCTCATTCTTCTATGAGGAAATGACCTTCATTCAGTTATGCCTCTCTAAGAACCTGCAATTTTCTGTTTTCTCTAATGAAAATTGTTTATTTCTGTAATTTCCTGTTTAATAATTTCAGACCACAGTTTACCTTAGGTAACCTAAGCTGGATAAATGACAAGGTTCACAAAGGCAGCATATTTGTCATAAACTGTAAGACAATGAATAAAAGAAATGAAAGCATCAAGCAGGACAGAAATGGATAAAAGATAATGAGGAAAGATCAGAAAGATCTCGATAATTGGTGGAAATTGAAACAGTCAACTCTAAGACCTACTTTTATTTTTTTAACACAAAAAGAGCTCTTTTGTTTTTTCTAAGTTTCTTTGCTATATTGAAATGATGGAATACAAACATTTCCCCTCTTCCTGGAAGTTTTGAAAAATAGAGCTCTCTCTTCCCTAGAGTAAAGGGAAACAGGTTTCCAGTTGCTCATATTTGGCACAGGTTTCAAGGAATCTTTAAAACCTTTTATGAGAGATCCAAAAGATCCCCAAGGTAGGACAAGGTTTGTAAGGGGATACAGGGCAGAAGGGAATGTTTCTCCAAATATCAGAACAGGGGGACAGAATTAATGGGAGCACCAAAAATACCTCTTTCTTTAGAAGAGAACTGCTGTCCAGCAGAAAAGGCTTCCTGAAGGACCACTCCGGAGGGCATCCTGTGAGGACCAAGTAATTTACAGCACCCTCAACTACAACCTCCTGCCTGTCAGACCCCAACTTTCAACTACAACCTCATGCCCGTCATATCCCAACTCCGTCTACACCAAAGGTGTGGAAACACTGAGTCTATTTTTTTTTTTTTTGCCTTGATGATTTCTATTTAAGCTGAAGCAAAGTGCCTGAAGCAGCACACAGCAAGTTAGATAAATACTAACAAAGTTAAGCCCAATTAGAAGTGCATATACTTTTAGTTTTTGATTTATGCATGCTTATTTCACTTCTTTTTTAAAGAATCTAAGTCTCTTTTTTTAATTGGGGTATAGTTGCTATATAACATTTTTTTAGCTTCAGGTATTCAATATAATGATTTGTTACTTGTAGGCATGATCACCACAGTAAATCTAAGTAGCATTCATTACTGCACACATAATTTCCATTTTTTTCTGATGAGTGCTTTCAAGATCTACTCTCTTAGCAACTTTTAAATATAACACAGAATTATTAACTCTAGTGATGGAGCATATTCATGCTGTTATAACTGGAGGTTGGTGCTTTTTGGTCCCTTTTTGGCAATATATTACCTCTTACCTCCGGAAACCACCAATTTGTTTACTGTATCTGGCTCAATCTTTTGTTCATTTTGCATTGCACATAAGAATGAGTTTGCACATGTGACATTTGCCTTTCTCTGATTGACTCATGCAGCATCATGCCCTCCTGTTGTCATAGATGGCAGGGCTTCCATCTTTTTAATGATTGAATAATAGTCCTGTGTGTGTGCACATGCATGTGCATGATCACATATATGCCACCTTTTCCTTCTCTCTTTATCCCCAAGTGGGAACTTAGGTTGTTGGTAACCTTATCTATGATTTAATGTTGCAGTGAAGTGAAAATTATTGTATACAACCTTTTAAATTAGTGCTTTGTTTGCTTTAGTTAAATACCCAGAAGTTAAATAGTGGGATCCTATGGTTATTATATTTTAATTTTTTGATAAACCTTCAGACTGGCCCATATTAGTTATATCAGTTTACACTCTCACCAACAGTACACAAGGACTTCTTTTTCTCCACATCCGTATGAAGGTTTATTTCATGTCTTTTTTATAATATCCCTTTTAACAGATGCAAAATGATAGCTTGTTGTGCTTTTTATTCACATTTCTTCAAGAATCAGTGCTATTGAGCACCTTCTCTTATAGCTATTGACTACTTGTATTCTTTTTCTCTCTTCTTGCCAGAACAACAGGAGTGATTGCTGGACATTCCTTCAACATCCCCATAGACCTTATCTGATTATGTTAGTCTTATACCTCTCTCCACCCACACCAAAACCCCAGAATTCCAAGAAGTCCATATACCTTATGGAGAAGAAATAAGGAATAGGCATAACTTCACACTTAGGAAGGTAGATGAATTGAATGAGCTTAAGACTCACAATAATGACTGTCTAGTGGTACTTGTTACTTCATTATAATTACTTGCTTACCATCTGTTCTCTGCCCCCTCACTACTTTCACATAAGCATGCAAAGGTAGGGTGAGATGTGTACAGTGAGACAGTCCCCCCACCTCTACAGAACTCATCCAATCTGTGCATTCCCAGCCCTAGAACTAAGCCTGGCCCAAACTAAGCTATTTTAGTTACTTCATTTTGTTTCAGAGGAATAGAATCACTTAAACTCATTCGAAGAAAGTGTGGAAAGTAAGAAAATTTAGGTGAGGTTATAAAAGAAGAAAAAAAAGCCCATGAAGTTACAAGAACAGGGTCTATATAAAGACCCAGTATTACCATCCATTCTGCCAATGAACTAAAACCTGCTCAAATGCTGAATCCTGGCAATCAGCTACAGTGAGTGAGCAGGATCATGTCAGTGTAACATGCCTTAATTACCTGAACTTGCTTTTGAAAGTTAGAGTCAGACCCAAAATCTTTCATATTCAAAATTTTATACCCTTTCAGGGGGACACTTTACATTTCTAACTGAAATTTTTATCTAAAGTATAGATTTTGTTATTCCTGAAGGGATTAGCATGACATTCTTTGAAATTCAAAATAATGAACTCAGGTTTAATAGTTGCAGCTATGATCTCAGAGTCTCTTGGAGGATTCAGTATTCAGGATTCATCATGTACATGAAGATTCTCCAGATTCATTATCACTGGAGTTTTAAAATAGAAAATGCCTTTAGCATACAATAGAAAATAGCAAGTATGGAGAAAAAAAATGTGTCACTGCTTTAAAAAGCTTATGAGTATTTGACTTTTGAGTATTACTTTCATAGGAAATCAATCTTGCAAGTGATAAGAGTCTTGATTAACTCTCATTTAAGTAGGAGAAAATTTTGACAGAGTTTTAGATAGCTCAAAGAATTACCTGAAATTGGGGAGAAGGTGAAAAAGAAAGAACTATGATCAAATAATAATACGGAATTGTAATGCAGTGAGGACACTACACTGAATACCAGATACCACAATTACTCTCAATATTGGCCACAAGAAAGGGAAAAGGAGCTCCTGATGTCTAAGAGCTCATCTGATTTTATCTGATGTACACAACCAAGTATAGTTTTCTCTGCTGAATGCAATTTCTAAGATGGACAATCCATCTCTGACAAGGTCCCTGTGCATCACCAAATATAAAACATAGCCCCTTTTTACTAAAATAAATATTTGCTTTTTTTTAAAGCCAACTACAGTTTTATGTTTCTCTAGTCTACCCTACCTATCAGTAAGATTTATTGAGATAGTAATAGTATGGCGCCTCTTTTCTGACAGTGTACTTTCTAGAACTCACTCTCCCTTCCTTAAACATTTCTGAAGGCATCAGCCACAGCACAAATCCTGTAATAGTTTCTTTAACATCATCCTATTGAGATATCCCGTGATTTTGCATGGATTTGCATAGTCTCCTGCAATAAGTATCAAACTCAGTTTTTACTACTATAGATATGATATTTGATGTGTTTGGTTAAAGATCATAGAGAGTTGTCATAGTGTTAGGGGGGTGTGGCCCCCAGTACTGGTTATGCCACTTTAACATGGTGGGTGAATACTTGGAGAAGGGAAGTTAAGTCTTTTTGAGAGAAGAAAGGATTAAAAGATTAGGGAGGGGACAGAAAAAAAGACATAGAAAGAGACAGAACAGAAAACAGAAAAAGAAGGTGCAGAGAGAAGCAGCTGAGAGACTGTAGGCCTCAGCTGCTGCTGTCATGTGGAGCAGCAGGGAGGGAAGAATGCCAAGCTGTGGGCTTCTATTCCCAGCCTGGGCCAGTGAGGAGCCCAGGGGAAGCATGTTGGAAAAACTTGTGACCTGTGTGAGCTGTCTTGGAAATGTGGTACTTGAAAACTTGGTTAAGTTTGAAACTGTGAAGCTTGGAAGTCTTCTGCAGAACTGAAGAGGGTTTGCTGTGTTGCTGTTTTCAATGTGAGACATCTGAAGTGTTTCCTGTGTTGCTGTATTGAGTGAGTTTTGCTGATGCCAGGCCACTTTGGAGTTGGAACTGAAAGAATGCTGGAGCTGTGCCTTTTGGAGAAGAATTGATGACGCTATCCTGGTTTTCCTCATTGGATTTGAATCTCATGCTTTTGGAAAAGGATCAACAACTCCATCTTGTAACAATGCCATCTTGGCTTTTTCTGGATTGGAGTGAGTGGAGCTGTGTCTTTGAAGAAGGATTTGCAGCACCATCTTCACCTCTTCATCCGGATTAAGGTGGGGTAGCCACCATTTTGTGGATGCACATGGTTGCTACAGCTATGTGCTCTTTGAACTAGAGACTGGACTGTGTGGTAAAATTGACAAAAGGGTTTTCTTGTGCCCCTTAGTGACTCTTGTCTAATTTGTCTTTTAATAAGTAAATTTGTTTTTGCCTTCCTCTTAAAGTTTATGTGGTTTTACTACTGCATACGTGGGCTGGGAAGAACCTGGTGTGTGGTTGGCTTTAAGACCAGCTGTTCCAGTTTGTATGTTTGTTTAATCACCCTGTTTTGCATGTTTTGTCACCTGATATAATAGTTGACTCCTTGCCAGCACTGTTGCTGAGGGATGCTGCTGTTACTACAACTGTCTTCAGAGACAATCTCTTATCTTTTTGTGAATTCATTAGTTACAGGTTTCAAACCTCAGGTGGCCATATATGATTGACTGACTAATGCTTATAAGTTCAAAGAATGAGAAACCAAATGTTTTTGTATTTCTTTGCATCCTACCACTCAAAGAGTGAGGAGTTTTCTAAATATAGTAAGGAAATTCAGAAGGAGAAAGAGACAGAGAAGAGGGAGTAGAGAAGGAGGCAGGGTAGAAGGAAAAAAGTGTAAAAATGACTCCTAGGAAAAGTGGCATGTGAGCTAAAGGGAAAATATTGCATTGTAGTCACAAAATATGAACCCATGAAAATACCCTTACGTCAGCCTCCATAGACTCCACACACAAAAGGAGACTAGATGGAGCAGTAGCTATGCTGCCATATGGTTCCATGTGGCAGACTGTCTCTCCACCTACTTCTGTGTTTGTTAGGCTTATGGTTGGTTGCATAGACCTGGAAAATCTAAATAACAGTAGTTTCAACCAGATAAAACTTTCTCTTACTCAGTGGCAGTTTCTCTGGTGCCTAGATCCATGTACTTGCTGTTCTGAGGTCCAGGAACCTCCTTCTTCTGGTCCTCATCTTCATTTCTTTCCATCCAACTTTTAGGGAGATGAAGGAGGTAACTAAGGAATTCTCAGGTTCCCCTTCTCCTTTCAGGAAGTCTTCCTGGAAGCCCCACCTGACCAGTAAGATACAATATACCCTTATCTATGTTATCATCAGACCAGGCTTGGGGAATCTGAAGATTTAGCTGGGCAGAATACCAAAAGCAATGGTAGAGTAGGGTATCTGAGTAGCTCCTAGCACTCCCAGCCACAACCCATGTTAAAATTTTCAGTATACATTAGTGAGTAAGAACATGCGAACACTTACCATACGTACAAGAGAAAATTCAGAAACATGAAAGTTCTCTGACCCTGCTCCTTGGAATGGCTACTTCACTAAGATCTGATTGACCAATCAGCTATCAGCTAGATATTTAAGGTTACAGTTTGCTGGTTTCATCTTTACCTAGCTTCTCTTTTCCAGAACTGAAAGAGGTAAATGACAATGTGAAGACTGACTACTTGCAACCCAATGGAAAAGTATATTAAAAAGTTTGGTTTTTTAAAGGAAGATTAAAAACTAAATTAGCAAACATGAAACATGTTTGCTTCATCTCATCCTCTGCTAGAATGTCCATTTGCTATGGTATAGACAAATGATTATCAAATTATGATCTCAGATTACTAGGCGATCCTGTGGGTCAGTTACAAATATGTTTTAAAATTCAGTCTAAGTGTGCATTTTACATTTATTTTACCTAGGTGAATACAAAGCAAAATATATAAATTAATATTTTATGTTATAACTTGAGCTATGATTATTAACCTGAGAATATTTTTCAATATTTGTATAAGAGTGTGATGTTACACAGACTTTCTCACTCTGTAATTTGGGAAAAAATGAAAGAATAGTCTGTCTTCTTTGTGAGGGCCACCCATAGGGCTCTAAGAATAATGTCCTCAATTATAAAAGGTTCAATAGTAAATCTCTATGTCAAAATTTCAGGCAAGATACACAGATCTATGGGGTGAGTTTTCAGCCACATAGGACCCACAATGGCCCATCCTGTATTGTGATTGCCGTCACCTTGTATGATATATATCCCAAAAGGACACCCTTAATTGAATTGTAACCAACAGTAAAGGAAGGCAAATTGCAAGCTTAAAGTTGTGATATTACTACCAAACTGAAGGAAAAAAATGTGTTAGACTGATGGACTAAGTACAATAAAAAAGGAAAATAACATATGAAAGTAAAAGTAAGATGAGATTAAGAAACTAAGAATTATTTTACTCTCATTAAGTGGTTTTTTCCAGAGAAAATGGTGCCCTGAAAGATCACATAGTTGCTCCTAATGGAGTGGTTAGTTTATCTGTTGTTCAGCTTTTGCTTCACAGTATTGCATCTTATAATGCTCAAATCAGTTCAATCATGGATTCACCAAGTACTTTTACACTTTTGATTTGGCTTTCCATGTGGTGAGCAGTCCCAATAGAGAGCTAGCTATTGATGTAAAATTAGCACTTAAAGGCTTTAAAACTGGTTCCTTTTAATTCATCCTTTTACTCTTTTATGCTACTTTACCATACACCTACTTCATGGTAGAAATTGTGTTAGTCCTGGAGATACTAGTAGTTGTGGATACAATCCATTGTTGAACCATTGTCTTCCTATAAAGCCTTTCTTAAATTAGCTTTCAGGGCTTTTCTAATATCCTAGATTGGGGACCCATACTAATAGAACCTACACCAAATCCTTGATCAGTTACTAAATTTGGGGTTTGATTCTAAAAGGTATCAATGAAATACAAGAATAAATTGGGGCTAGGACAGAGAAAAAAGATCAATAGAAATGCATTGTTGAATTGACCACCATAGTAAGAAAATGGAGCTCAGCTCTGTGGAATTCTCTTGATGAAAAAAAGAGGAATCTGGTGAAATAGTTGTCAAATGGCTTGTCTGGGGTACAGAATCCATCATTTCACATCCATTTTGGTCAAGTGTATTTCCATGGGCTGAAGCAGAAATAAACCTAGATCCTTGAGGACTTACTCAAGCAACCACACAACCTGAGACTGCCTATATCCAGACTTCCTTTGTTATGTATGAAAAGCAAAACTTCTTTGGTGAAGTCATTATTGTTGGGTGAAGTCATTTCTGTTGTATGAGCTGAATGAAAAAATGAATACCTTTTCTGCAGTTTTAAAAAGTAAATTTATCAAGATGATTTGCTTATTGTAAAATTCACCAATTTTAAGTATATAATTCACTGAATACTATATGTGCTGAGCATAAAAATTGTCTTATTTTATACTTTTCACTAGTAACTTGCCTAGTATCTGCTATTTCATAGATAGTGCTAAGATCTATTTGATAGGCAGTATATGTAGAGCTGAATATTCTTGTTAAGTAACTGCTTATTGTTTGTAATCGCTATTAATGTCATACACTGATTATTTGAAGCTGGTGTTAGAATATCTTCCTTTTGCACCATGCTGTGAGATGTGGCTAGTGGAGGAATAATCCATAATCCATCTTATGACATTTTCACAGACTCCAGCCCCATGTCCATACCCAAAGAGACCTCAGTAACCAAGAACTACAACTCTCAGCTTGCCATTAGCCTGACTTCCTGGATTGGGGGGAGGGCTGCTAGGAACAGAGTCAAGCAGCCATGCTTGATTTATAGTTGAATACATGCATACTCTTGCTCTTCTGTCTTTGGCCTATTCCTCAGCATTGCTGTAAGGAGGCACATGGAGGAGACACATGTAGAGACATGTGGAGAAGACACTTGGGAGAGACATGGGTAAGAGATGTCTGGGGAGGCTACTCCTGGTCCTTGGCAAAAACAGTGGCAGCTATTATCTCATCTTTTGGTAAAATATACAGTACATTTGAATTTTGGCCCAGCTCCCTGATATCTGCCTAATTCCTTTCTTGTGATTTCCAACCAACAGGTGCCTTATACTTGTGACAAGCTATTGGGCCTCAGCTGCCCCACCTTGGGCCATGCCTGTTTGGTTGTACATTTGCCCATGAGGGAATAGAAACTTTTTGGAGTTTCATTAGGAAACTATTATTTGAAATCTGTCTTTCCCTCCCCACACCAGTACTTTAAAAAACATCTTTCATATTAAGAGTTTGCTTCTTTTGCTTTTCTTTGTGCAAATGGCTGGGCCTTCTTTTAAAGTATGCATCCGTTAATGACTTGGGTTCCTGGGTCACATTCTAACATGACCATCTGGTAAATGATACCATAAGGGACACATTTCTTCTAAATATAACCTTTCAACATTCAGTTTCTGTCATTCAGTAGTTTCTAGCTTTCTCTGTTGTAGTGACTAGCAGTTTCCATGCAGATGAAGCTAAATCAAACCTGGATCCCAGAGTTCAGATAATGCATAGAAGCCCTTAACTGATCTGGGATGAATTTGCACCATGAGTATGAAATAAATCTTTCTCATTTTGCCTACTGAGAATTTAAGAGTGTTTTCTCATAGCAGTAGAAACTAGACTGGCCTGCCTGCTACTATAAAGGCTATATCTCTCTTCATTTGTTGATTTACTCATTGCCATATTCATTGACAATTCAATTAAATTATTGATATCATCAACAGTAACTGAAATGAATATTCCTGCATATATACTTAATGAATATTTGGGTTTTTTTCATATTTGTTTTTGTTTTGTTTTGTTTTGTTTTTGTTTATTATTATAAAGTTTATTCCAGTTGACAATTTAGGCCATAGACATATACATGAAAATTCCATATAAGGGATGAGTATGTGGGGGGTCAGGAGGGGTGGAGATGGGAGGGAGTGGTCAGGGAGGGAAGGTGGTGGGTGGTCCCCAGGGAATACAAAGATGTGAAACACACACATATATATATATATATATATATATATATATATATATATATATATATAAAACAGTAAATAAATTAAGAAAAAAAAGAAATCAGTACAATTTCTACGCTGGGGAAAAGCAGCTCTCCTGCCTGCCTGGCACTATGCAGATGGCTCTCTTTTTCTTTCTCCATTCCCTAATAACCCTGTCCTTTATTTTTTTTAATTTGCATATATATGTATATTTATATTTACATTACATTGTTCCATTATTTTTTACCCCGGGGCTTTCTCACTTCACTAACATTTGTTAACCATCCTGATCTTTTGTGCTCTTCATCTCCCCCACCTTCTTCCCCCTCCTACTCTCTTGTTCCATAGTTCAGTCACATTGGTTGTTTTCATTCTTTCTTATTCGTTTGTTTATCCCTATATCCATCATATAAGTGAGACCATCCTGTACTTATCTTTTACTTTTTGACTTATTTCTGCTAATATGAGTCTTTCTAGTTCCATCCAGGTTGCTGCGAATGACATGTGTTTGTCCTCCTTGATTGATGTGTAGTATTCCATCGTGTATATGTACCACTTTTTTTTTTAGCCAATCATCTGTTTTGGGGCATTTGGTTTGTTTCCAAATCTTGGCAATTGTAAACAGAGTTGTAATGAACATGAGCGTACAGGTGTCCTTTTGAATTAATGTTTTCATGTCCTCTGAAATTGAAATTGAAAGCCCACTTTCAATTATTTGAGGGTCCTCCACACAGTCTTTCATAGTGGCTATACCAGTTTGCACTCCCACCAGTAGTGTAAGAGAGTTCGTTTTTCTGCACATCCATGCCAACATTTGCTGTTGTCCGTTTTATTTATATGGACCATTCTTACTGTTGTAAGATGATATCTCAGTGTGGTTTTAATTTACATTTCCCTGATTATTAGTGATGTGGAGCATTTTTTCATATGCCTGTTAGCCATTTGTATCTCCTCTTTGGTGAAATGTATTTTAGTTCTTCTTCCCATTTTTTGATTGGATTTTTTTGCTTTGTTTTTGTTGAGCTGTAGGAGCTCTTTGTGGATCTTTGTTATCAGACCCTTGTCACTTGTCTGAAGGGTGAAAATTTTCTCCCAGTCGGTTGGGTTTCTTTTTGTTTTGTTTATTGTATCTTTTGCTGTACAGAAACTTTTTATTTTTATATAGTCCCAGCTGTTTATGTTTTCCTTCATTCTGTTGCAAGCGGTAGTTGTTTCCCTAAGTGTACTTCTTAGGTGAAATTCGTGAAGGGTTTTGCCCAGGTTTTCTTCTATGTATTTTATGGTTGCAGGTCTCACTTCCAGGTCCTTTATCCATTTTGACTTAATTTTTGTACAGGGTGTGAGGGTGTTGTCCTGGTCCATTTTTTTTACAAGTTTTCATCCAGTTTTCCCAGCACCATTTACTGAAGAGGCTATCCTTGTTCCACGGTGTGTTTTTTGCCCCTTTGTCAAAGATTAGTTGATCGTATATGTGTGGTTTTATTTCTGGGCATTCAATTCTGATCCATTGGTCTGTTTGTCTGTTTTTGTACCAGTACCATGCTGTTTTAAGTATTATGGCTTTGTAGTATAGTTTGAAGTCTGGAATAGTAATACCA
>PVHY01027785.1:0-15871 GCA_004024945.1 Uropsilus gracilis | reverse complement strand
AGACTGATATTTACTAATCTCAATGGTATCTTATTTGTGTACCAATGCATCTAAATTTCTTGAGGTTTTAGTTTTCCAGTTTTGTCTTTACTCCTAAATGTTATTAACAGATACTGACCATACAGCTTTACAATGCAGGGCTTTTACCTAAATCTCAAGAAAGAGGCTCAGTGCCACTTCAGTGATTGTTATAAAAAACTGAACTTTACATGTTATGAAGTGACTAACTCAGCATTCTGGTATATTATGTTATTAGAACACAGACCTACTGCAGAAAGACTGCTTCCAACTATCAAAAGTCAAGAAGACACAGTGCATGAAACAAACTCTTTGCAATTTTAAATATGGTTCTTGCTTCAATGTATTTGATGAACTTGTTTTTGAGAAGAAATATGTATTCAAAATGGTTAACATTGAATTTAATGCTTTTTATGCGTATGCTAATCTATGTTTTCTCTAGAGAATTTTAAACAAAACAAACAATTCATGTGACATCATTTATGTCAACATCACCTCAGTCTTTGGTGTGGCACAAGTTCAGAAGTTTCATTTTCATCTATTATTTTTAAATTTTGTTCTTTGTGTATCTGAGCATTTACATATCTATATATGTAAATTAGAAAATTTTCAAAAATTATAGACATTTGGTGTAGGGTCTTTGACAATTTGATGTAGTATTCGGTTTGTTTCATGGACTTGTGTGCACCACTCTCCAGGTATTAGAAAAACAGTAAGGAACAAACTCTAAGCCTGTAAATGATGTCCTGAATTAAAGTGTTTGATATTTCAGCAACTCCAACCCCTTCTCCAAACCAGTGAGATCTTGAATACATAGGATATTGTTTTCATCATTCCATGAGTCTAACTTCCTAATCTAGGTACACTGAGAACTATGGATAGAATTTAAAAAGTACCCTTCCTGTGAAAGTTAGAAAAGTGTTTTAAGATGACATGAGACATTGTATCTCAAGGATCAGACTGAAAAGCTTCTTCAAAATAGATGAAATGTATGATCTTTTCATCTATTACCTCAGGAATATAAATTTGCAACACCAGTTGTGAAGATATTTTGTGTGATTTTGGAAGTTGGTAGCTCATTATGAATTCTTAACCAAAAACTGAATCCTGGAAAAGTCAAAAAAATCAACTTCTAAGACATTGTTAAACTGGAAAAACTGAAATATAATATGTGGTTTACTAGTAACATGGTGTATCTGATTGCTTCATATAAAATAATAAAACTTGAACAAAATAATAACCCATGAAATCATTATAAAGGAAGTAGAGCTTCCTAGCAATTAACACACACACACACACACACACACACACACACACGATTCATTAACCCTTTATATGGACTTTATTTAAACTTTAAGAAATTTTACTGCTGGTTAAAATTATGTAAGAAGCTCTAAGAAGATGAAATGATTAAATTTATCTTTACCAAAATATGATAGTTAAATGGTCTTCAAATTATAAGAAGCTAGATTAAAAACAGAATGTCATAATGAAACTGGGTAGCAAACACACACTAAAACTAACTGAAACTGGGTACAAACACAGAACACCCCGAAATTAAACAAAAACACAAATTAAATTATGGGTACAGGAGATATAGCAGAATCATCCAAAACAGGGAAATAAAATACAAGTACAAAGCAGAATTTTGGACAGTTCTCATACAGGTCACTGTCTTTGAGTTCTTCAACTATGTGCAGAATTGCAAAGGACTTGCATCTTTTCATGTGCTTGTTGGCCATTGCATTTTCTCTTTGGAGAAGTGTCTTTTTAGTTCATTTCCCCAGTTTTTGATAGGACTTCTTGTTTTGTTTTTGCTAAGTTGTGTGAATTCTTTGTGGATCTTTGTTATCAAACCCTTATTTTTATGGAGGTCAATTTATTTTTTCATTTGTTTGGACTTCTTTTTGTTTTGGCTATTGTCTCTTGCTGTATTTTTAGTTTGATGTAGTCCAGTTGTTTATGTTTTTCATTTTTTTACCATCTTTATTTTTGAATTGAAAGAGATTTCTGAAGTGTAGGTCTTGGAGAGTTTTGCCTAAATTTTCCTCTATGAATTGTATGGTTTCAGGTCTTACCACCACGTCTTTTATCCTATTTGAGTTGGACTTTGTACATGGCATGAGGGAATAAGCTTCATTTTTTTTTTTTTTTTGCATGTAGTGATCCAGTTTCCCAAGCACCATTTACTGCACAGACTATCCTTTTTCCACTATATGCAAATCAAAACCACAATGAGATACCCACCTTACACCAGTAAAAATGGCCCATATCAAAACAATGGGCAACACAAGTCCTGGTGTGGATGTGGAGATAAAGGAACACTCTTACAATGTTGGTGGGAATGTAAACTGGTTGAGCCACTTTGGAAAGCCAAGTGGAGGACCCTCAGAGTAATGAAAATTGGACTACCTTTTAACCCAGCAATTGGTCTTTTGGGAATCTACTCAAAAGAAACCAAAATGCTTATAAAAAGGGACATCTGTACTTGGATGTTTATTGCACCACTATTAATAATTGCAAGGACATGGAAACAACCAAAATGTCCCAAAACATATGAGTGGATATAAAAGATGTTTTATATATACATATATATATGTATATACACACACACACAATGAAATATTACTCATGAATTAAAAGTGACAAATTTAATGTATTCGAGAAAACATGGATGGACCAAGAAGGAACCATATTAGCAGAAACAAGTCAGAAAGAAGAAGACAGAAACCAAATGGTTTCACTAATATATGGGGTATAGTAAATCAAACAAAAATCCAGGAGGAAACAAAACAATCTAACAACCAAACTAAAGTACACAACTGGGGGTGGGGGGATGGGTAAGAGTGCTGTCTATATGTAAACAATATTGCACATATAATTAAATACTTGTATATTGCAATAATCAGAATTTTCTGCCTTTTTAAAATTGAAGTAATATTGATCACAATGTATGTGGTTCAGAGGAAGTTTCTGTTTCTTTCTTAAAATAGCAATGAACTTTGCCTTTAGCAATTAAACTCTGTAAAGTTTTGTTTTCGTATAACGGTATTTAATTTTCAAGACATTTTATATTTCTAGTTATTTATATTCTTTACAACCAGTTTAAATTCAAGAAAAATATTAAAGATTGAATAGGAAAGTAAATACTTGAGGTCAAAAATATCTCTGAAATTTGTATCACATTTATATATAAAAGTCTCACATGTCCTTACATTAACGATAGTTCATTATATTTACCTTTTTTTTTTTTTTTTTGAGACTAGGTTTCGCTATTTTTGCCCGTGGAACCGCAGGCTCACATTGCCCGGGGTACCACAGTCTCAAGCAATCCCCAGCCTCAGGTTTTGGAGGTCGCTGGGATTACAAGCACACACCAATATTTACCCTTTTGTTCTAAACATATTATTATGTCTTAAAGCATTATTTACCTTTTTCCATAATTATATTGTTTATTGAATATTTTTTATTTAGTTGATAGCTTGAAATATGTAGATTTTCTTACAGATGATGTAAATTGAGTATATTTAATGGTTTCATATCTTTGAAATATTAAAAGAAATAAAATCAATACAGTTATTATATAAATATAAACAAAACAAAATAACAATATAAACAAATACAATAGAATGGATATAAACAATGAATATAAGCAAAAACAATGTAGGGCTGTCAATACTTTCTATCATTCAGAGAATCAAATAATTTTGAAACTACATTAGATGTTTATGTGAATAATTTATTGAGAGTAGTTTTTGTTAGTTGATTGTGACAAGACTGATAAGCATGATCCTTGGAAACTGGTGGGTAGTCCAGTGAAAAGAAATGCTGAAAGAACTGAGACAGGTCACGCATGCACCATCTAGTGATGAAATACAGCACCTACCCCAGAACTGAAAGGGTTAAACAAGAATCATCATGAAAGTGCTCAATTAATATAACCAGAATACTGATTGAAGTAATATGCAGTAAAGCACATGGACTTTAAGAAAAGTTGGTAAAACTTCTTTACTAATAAGCAATGGCATTCAATCATATCTGTGACAACGCAAAGATTGAGTGGAGGGATTGGCTGCAAGACAAATATATTAAGCATCTCACGTAACCTAAGGTAAGACTGAAGAAAGGTCTCCAATTTAGAGAAGATACAGAGCTAAAATGAGTAGCAATAGAAGAGTTTCCTGTGTGGTTGCATCCAGAGCTCTCTTAAACTTCAACTCTGTGCTCTCCTATCAAGAGTCTCTGATGGGAGAGACAAAAGCATTATTAGTCTGTGCATTTCTTACTTTCTGAACTCTAGATACATATTATAGATTATCAAATATTTTATAAACATCAACTTCTTTAATAAGAATTAACATCTACGTCTTCCTGGGATATACATACACTCTTCAAAACATCGGAAATTTTCTTCTAAAAATCAGGTATTTATAATTTCCCAGAAATTCTTTTTATTTCTCAGAATGTGTTAGTTTAGAATGTTGAAGAAAATGAGATTGAAGTCATATAAGTTATATATTCAAAGATAATATTAATTCAATATGCAGGTGCATATATATATATATATTCTTGCAAATACTTATGTATGTTAACTTTTCAAGCAAGCTGTATTTGTGTGTGTGGATAGATAGAGATACATATTTCATTTATCTGTGCCAATAGGAATATAATTATGGCTCACAGATAGGCAGGAAATAAAAACATATGCCGAAAGATTAATTTAACAGATAACTGCTAAGAAGGGAATCAGGTGTGATTGAGAGATACTGAGATACTATATTATATAGTGTTTATTGAAAATGTTATTATTATTGTAGCTACTATTTTATATTACATTTTATGACAGAACTTGTAGAGTTATAGGTAATATATTTTTCAAGAAGATTAATGAGGAAATAAAATCAAGAAGGAAATCATACTTTGTTCCCACAGACATTTTTTTGAATGTTATTAACTTGTATATTTTTTTCTAGCAAGAACATTATAACAATAAAAATATGCCAGCTGATTCCTATCAAATTTTCTAAAAGGTTATATTTAGGGAAAAATGTTTACAAAGTGTAGACTGGATAAATACTGATGTTGTAAAGAAGAGAGAATGAGGGGATGGAAGTAAATGGGATACATAAAAGGAGGCAGGAGCTGGGCAACGTGAGTTGGGACTGGGATGCAGCTGTACAGATAAATGGACTCCATGGATGTCAGCACAGAAACAGACCATCTGTAGTCTCCTCTTATCAGTGACACTTTTATCACTCATATCATAGAAGATAGGTTGTCTTATAGGATATGTGAATGGATGAAATTAGAGTCCAGAAACGATATACCAGTTCAATAACTTTAAAAAGTTCATTATTTTTTTTTCTTAAATAGTTACCTGTCTGGAATTGAATCCAAATTATCAGTTTTTTTTTTTTTAATTCATTCCCAAGATTATTCTGTTCAAAACCAAATTTGCTACTAATTTCACAATTTATACTCACTGGAATTATACATTTTCTGTTCATTTCTTCAGTAATGAGTGAAGCAATTTACTTTAATATGCCACGTCACTGCCCATCTTGGCCACAGGGAAGACAAGAACCCAAAATAAGTAAAACAAAAGTTCTATCAAATTGTGTGCCTGAAGGTATGTATGTTTTCTGCATTTCTTTTTACAATTCTACCAAGACATACAAATTTATGCATTACCAGGTTCACATGCAGAGACATGCACACACAGATAATTTAAATGTTTATCTTTTAAAAGCCAGAAAAATAAAACACCTTTGAGAACAGAGAGTTCTTCAGTCTCTTTCATTTTTGAAGTGTTAATTCTTTCTACTAAATTGTAGGCATTGAATCAGCTTTATAACGTAGTGAAAGATTTGTTGATTGAATTATGTAACCTAACATCTTCTATGATTTTAAAATACAGATATATGTATATTTAGAAAACAAAAAATGAGAAAATTTATAGATTTGTTCATTTTTTTATATTTAATACAGTTTGAAGATTATTTATCTTATTTTCATGACATATTTGTCAGCATAAGTAATATTAAGTGTATATTTTCAAAGTGGTCTTTTCATGTTTGCACAAACTACAGTGCTGTTATTTCGGTGGAATAAATAAATATACAAAATTTATCTATTTTCTGATCACTGAAAATTTTCTTTCCTTTATATTTTAAGTTCTATTTTGTATTTCTCAAATGTTTTAAATAAATATTTTGCATATTAAACTTAATAAACTAGTTATATTTTATCTTACATATAATGGATATTCATAAGTTTGTCTAAGATGTACTATTATTTCTTATGGTGTTTGAGTTGATTATATTATAAAATTTTAGTGCTTTGATTAATACATTTTATTATGCAATTACCACATATTAATAAGGAAGAATTTACTAGGACTATCTATTGCTAGTTTTTCAAAAATCTTTCTGCATTTAAAAATTGTTTTCTTTGTTTTTATTCTTAATTTATCAGTGTATATAGTAAGCATTAGACTAATGCAGGGAAAATTTATTAGTGAATATTTTATTTATGATGTCTATATAAATATATATGAAAGGCATAATACTTCACCATTGTTTTTGCATAATAATATTCCAAAGTCTGTCTCATTTATATCATACTTACATATGTAAGTCAATAACAGAATAACTATATAGTAGATTTTACTTTTATATCCAATGTACAAATAAAAGCATGTTAAGCGGCATATTGAAATTTGAAATCTCTTATTGTTCAACCTCCATCTTTCCTTGGGAACCCTAAAGACATTTCTGCTCATAGACACCAATGACTTTTGACTAGTCAAACAAGGAACTCTGATTTCCTAGCTTTTTAAATTTTTTATTAATTTTTTATGTTGACTGCACACACATTATACCTTATTATTGTTGTCTACTAAGGTGATGGGGTTCTCCCATCACCTTGTCCCACATGAACCATCATCTTAACCTTATATGCCCATCTATCCCCCGATATTATCCCATTTTTCCTCCTTTTCTTGATACTTCAGTTTTGCTGACATTTTGTTAGTTTTAAGTTTTGCTTGTCCTTTTGTTTGTTTTGACTATATTCCACATATAAGTGAGACTATCAAGTATTCTCTATTTCTTTCTGACAATTGGTAGCATGGTTCCTTTTAGGTCTATTGATGCTATCATAAATGCATCAAATTTATCTTTTTGGTTGCTGAATAATATTCAATTATGTATATACACCACAACTTTTGATCTATCCATCTTTTGAGGAGGCATTTGTGTTGTTTCCATTTCCAGGAAATAGTGCATTATTTACAACAGTACTGTAACAAGACTATGAGTACAGGTGTCTTTTAGAATTAGTGTTTTTGTATCCTTTGGGTAGATTCTACTTTCTAATTTTAGCTATACTTCTTTAAACGCTTTCCTTTATGTGTATCTTCTTCAGAAACCTAAATTAAAAACTGGCAAATTTGATAATAACATTTAGGCCCATACAGTGAAGGAAGAATCAGTTGGTGATTTTATATCTTATTCAGGTAATGACTTATAGCCTCTGGTGCTATTGTTTATAAAGTAAAGACAATAATTATTCTAGGTCTGTGGTGGTGTGCTCATGGAGATAAAGAAACAGCTATAGATGATTGCACTAGCTTTTACAAGTGCATCATAATGAAAGTGCTAAGTTATGCAAAATGCCAAAGAAAAAGGACTAAAATTATTCTGGACAATAATTGTACTCCCAAATAAAAATTGGATTTAAGTTACCCATATACCTTAACACACACACACACACACACACACACACACACACACACACATGATTGGCCTGCATGAAAAAAAAACAAACAAACAAACAAACATGTACTGCTTTATTTAGATAAATGTACTTATTTTTTTTTACAAAAATGAAGTCTCATTCTATAGCTTTTATATGCAAATGGTAAAAATTCATATTTTTCATAGCCTCTAATATCAGTATCTTTAGATTTAGTCTAACTTCTTATCTTTCATTTATATTTTACCCTAGTGATACCTACAAGCTTTTGACATTAAGTATCACTTACATGCATATTATTCAAAATGTATAGCCACTTTAATTTTTTCCCTAGATTACAGACTAGCTCCAAATCCCAATCTAAATATCATTTATATGTAATTTTAATGTCAAATACATATCAAGCTGAAATCCTAAAACAACTCCCTTATGTACCCATAGACTTTCCCTGATTTACCCTAGTACAACTTTATACTTTCACTTATTTACACCTACAAACATGAAATACCTCCTTGAGATTCCTTTGCTTTCAGTCTTCATCAACATAGCCTTCCAGCATTTCTTTAAATTATCATAATCTCACCAGTTGTGGATTATGTTCCATGCTGCAAATCTCTCTTTATCTTATTTCAGTAATGTTTACTTTGAATTCTTCATCCTGTCCCCATTCTTCATATCCCTTTCACCTCACCTCCACAGCACTTTCTCACCCATATCTGACTCTTGCTTCAAGTTTGATCATTTGCTTGCTATATAACATGGTTTTCCAGAAACTTCTATCTATCTATCCATCCATCCATCCATCCATCCATCCATCCATCCATCCATCCATCCATCCATCCATCCATCCATCCATCCATCCATCCATCCATCCATCCATCCATCCATCTATCTATCTAATCTATCTATCTATCTATCATGTGTCCATCCATCCATCATCCATCATTTATCCGCTTATCTTCCTATCTATTTATTTATCTATATATTAATCTGTGTTTAACTCTGTTTACAATCTTATGAGTTTGTTATTATTGGCAATATTGAAGGTAATGAAAATATGGTAAAGAGAAATTAAGGTAAATGACCCAGCTCATAGAGCTAGTAGATGGCCTGGATTCCACTCCCTTTCTTTTCACCTCAGTGCTGTGCTAATTAACTAATTCATGCTTATGTGCCATTCACATTCTACATTTTAAAACCTAGGTTTAATCCCTGATCCATTATTTCCTTCACTCATTTTTGTCATTTATTTTTATACATTTTGGTATAACCAAAGTTGATTTTCAATAGGCTTTCAAAAAAGAACAGTGATTAACTCTCTGAATGACTATCATTTCTTATTTTCATCATATATATATATATATATATCACATATTTGTATTCCCCAGAGTTCACCCCACTTCCCTTCCTTAACCATTCCCACCATCTCCCGCCAACCCCAAGTTGCAAACATTAGTTTGGTAGATAGTCTGTTTTGACTTTTCCTCCTGATAATTTTTTTGGCTCTGTTTTGTTTATCCTATGTCCCATATATTAGTGAAACCATTTGGATTTTGTCTTTTTCTTTCCGATTTGTTTCTGCTAATATGATTTATTCTAGGTAGATCCATGCTGTCACAAATTCGTTAGGTTTGCCATTTTCAATTGATGAGTAATATTCCATTGTGTATATTTACCACATCTTTTTCATGCATTCCTCTGTCTTGGGACATTTGAGTTGTTTCCATGTCCTTGCAATTATAAATAGTGCTGCAATAAACATCCAAGGACAGGTGTCCCTTTGTATAAGTATTGAAGTCTCCTTTGGATAGATTATCATTTCTTGAAACAGGAGTATTATGGAGACTATAATGAAGATTATATTTTAATTATATTCCATGAGAAAAGCTCAATCCACTACAATTAAGTGAGATCATATAATGTTAAACATATGTTCCTCCCCTTGAAACACCTATCTCTGAATTAAGACATCAAAGATTCTAATTCCTACTTTTGATTAGCTTCCTGATTTTTGCTTGATTTTGACATGTTAGTGTTAATTTAAAGTTCTGTTAAAAAGAGAATGAACTCCCCTTGTTTCTAATTGCAGGGGAGTCTAATTTTGTGATAACCTACTGGTAGTTTTGAAGACTGTTAAAATGCTTCAATGCTTCATGGCTGTCTCCTTCCCTCTTCTACTTTGACAAGGTGAATTAATTTGTGCTCTCTCCCCATAGACAAGGGGATACGTTCCCTTAGAATAATTTCACCTTAATATTTCTGGCCTGAATGAACACCTTCAAAATGAGCAATAACTTTGTAGATGATCTTGCTATTCCTGACTTTAGGGTGTGATCTGTGTTGTATAGTTTACCAAACCTGAAAGAGAAGTTAAGTTTGTAAACAGGCTGATATCACAAGTGACTATGTCTTTGTACTAAATCTTCCTTCTCCATGTTCATGGAAAATCATTGCAGTGATTCTTGGGATCATTTGCCTGGCACTTATTTTATCTGTTGGAGTCTTAGCTGCAAAATGTAAGTACTATGTAAAATAAAAATATATTTTTTCTACTCACATTATAAAATCTGTTGAAGATAATGCATGTTTGCTCCATTTCATTCCTTGACATAGTATAGTATAATATTTCTGCCAAGATGAAGAATATTTCTCACAAATATATCGTTATTGTTTATTTTCAAGTTTCCTGTGACT
Source organism: Uropsilus gracilis (assembly GCA_004024945.1). NCBI lineage: Eukaryota > Metazoa > Chordata > Mammalia > Eulipotyphla > Talpidae > Uropsilus > Uropsilus gracilis. The sequence continues at coordinate 5,404 of PVHY01027785.1, read as the reverse complement.
TACTGGCTATTCTCACAAATATATCGTTATTGTTTATTTTCAAGTTTCCTGTGACTTATTGGCTATTTGCTTAGAAAAAACTTGCTTATGGTATTATGAGAACACAATTTCCTTCTTCCGTGCTATATGAACTTTTCATACTCATTGTTTAATTTTTTAAAGTCTATATTATGTTAAGTCCTTCAATGTGTTTTATAAATCATTTCTGTATTTCTTTATAAGTGCGGTGTCTGATACACAAGATTGTCCATGGTTTTTCTCCTTGAATCTAAACATGATTTTTCTGTATTCTCTTCAGTGAATCAGACCTCATTTAATGCAGAAGGACATCCAGAAAATATCTACATTAAAGAAGCAAATAAGATCGGTAATTTTCAGTCCTTTTAAATCATTACTGAGTAATGATTTTATTTGTAAGAGAGAGAAGAAATTTTGCTTTGTCTCATCTATTTTGCCCGACACAAAGCAGTATTTATGTAAGCAGAGATGAGTGGGATTTATTTATGTTTTGTTAATTTTTTTTTTATCATGTGATTCATTAGTGAATAGCATGCTGTGTAGCAAGTGTAAGGGCTCTGTAAGGGTTTACACAAAACATACAGTTCTTAAAGCAGATTAGATAGATGGTTGGACAAAGTTATTGCAAAAGGAGAGAAGAATTATTTCAGACAATGCCACCTTCATTTGGGATGAAGTCAAAGGAGTCTCATCATGTAGAAGACTCTTGTAAGTGATGCTTTATTGAGTACAGTTTCAGGAAATATCTCATATAGCAATAAAACAGGTAATCTTGGATTCTGAGTAAAATTTTTATTTTCAGAAAAAAAGAGTATTCACAGTCTGTATAACTTAATTTGCTTGTTACATACAGCAATACACTTGTAAATACATATGAAGTTATTGTGATCACAAAGTGGATGGGATCAAGTTATTACAAAATATCAACAAGTTACTTCAGGCAAAGTCACCTCCTCTCAGGGTAGGATAGGGGCTGTTATCAAGTAAAGATTTAGGATTGTTTTCTCCCCAAAGAACAATCCTAAACCTTTACTTTATAGTAACTATAACTAGTTAGATGTTAAGTGTTTCTGGAATCCAGTATGAGGGACTCCATTTGGGACTTTTATTTTTCTTTAATGATTTTTTAACAATTGCATATATTATAATAGAGACATGTTTCTTAAGCATTTCTATAATTTCTCTAAAATATTGTCTCCTGCCAGGCATGGTAGTGCATGCCTGTAAGCGGCATCCTACAAAGCCGCAGCCGGCGGGTACCAGGGATCTTAGCTTGAGTACCACGTAGGGTTTGGTACCACGCAGTTTGAGTAGGGCCACGTAGCGAGACCAAGTCCCCCCCAAAATAGCTGGGTGTGGTGTCGCATGCCTGTAATCCCAGCTACCTGGGAAGCTGACGTTGGGGATTGCTTAAGTCTGTAGTACCCCAGGCAACGTGAAGCTGCAGTTCCACAGGCAAAAACAGCAAGACCTAACTCAAAAAAAAAAAAAAAAAAAAAAAAAAAAAAAAAAAAAAAAAAAAAAAAAAAAAAAAAAAAAAAAAAAAGGAAGGAAGAAAAATAATTGTCTCCCTAGGCGTCTTTAACAGTAAAATGCTTTCTATATGATGAATTATTAATATAAGATAAATCTAATACTAACTTTGAGTGCATGCTAATATAATACAAAGCATAAATGTTCATTTATACAAAGCATAGATGTTTATTTATATATGATAATATAATACAAAGCATAGATGTTAATTTACAGAGGTAATTTACCTCTGTAAATTTACGGCCTGTGACTTGCGTTGATGGAATACATTAAGTCATAGTCTGTATTTTTAATAGCTTGGAAATGTCCTACTTGTTCCAATGACTGGTATCAACATGGAGAAAACTGCTACCTTTTCTCAAGAAACAAGAATTTTTGGAAAAACTGTTCAGGTTATTGCTCTGGCTTAACTTCAAACTTTCTTAAAGTAGATGCTGAAGAAGAGATGGTAAAGATAAGATTTTATTTCTTAAATTTTAGTGATTTATGTATCAGCAAATTTAAGAAATCTGGCAACATTCAATATTTATCTTATTCTAAAGCATCTTCTATGACAATTATAGGAATATCTACAACTTGTAATTTTCAATGTCAACTTTAATACCTGCATTTTCATCATCTTTATAATAAAATGCAAATAATATGTTTATTGACTTTTAACCTGATTCTTACCCTTGATGAGTGTCCCCCATCACTATTCTGGAGTAGCTGCCATGACTAGCAGTCATGCTCATCTTTATGTTCAGAAAGGACCCTGCATTCGTTGCTTTGTTTCTAGAAATGTTGTTTTATGTGCCCAGGACACATTTTATCTCTTCCATCTCTCATCCCAAACACTCTTATCTTAGGTACGGCATCTTCTTTCAAGGCCTTAATTTATTGTAAAGAGCCTTTGGAAAAAATGCTATTCTATAAATGACCACCTATTCTTTTCCCTTTTACCCCATGTTTCTAATCTCGTGATATGTGTCACTATTTATTATGTAGGATAATGAATGTTCTGTGATTTTCAATGCTTATTGTAAGTCACTGCAGCTATAAAGCTCTATTTTCATTTTTAAGCATTATAAACTAATAGAGACTAAAGTATAATGCAAAGTAAAAAAAATAATTGTGTATGATTACATAAAACACTAACATTTGGCAGTCAATCTATGAATAAAGGCCAAAGGTGACTCTATTAGATTATTTCCATATAATAAAACAAATTCTACAGGGAAGGCTATCATACTACTTATTCTAGAGAAAAATTTATTTTTTTATTCTCTCTCAAAGCAGAATTTTGTAAAGACACTCTCAAAAATGCATTATGACACATTTCAAACAAAGTTTTATATCAGTTTGTACTACAACAACACACAATTAAAATGGGTTTGGCTGGATGGCACAGATCTTACCTTGAATAAGTAAGTATCATGTTATAATTTCAAACCAGAATATTTGAATTTCTTTTCCAAATGTGAATATTTATTGTATGTATGGACAGGTGTCAGATTGAATAATAGATGTAGTCATAATAATTCAATCAGGAAAAAAGAGGTGTTTAATGGAAAGAATTGCATGAAAAATTACAGTAACAGACAAAACACTTTACCTTCATGACTCATTTAGTTTGTTGTTAGTTTACTAGATGAGATATTTCCATTCCGCAATGTCTTAAAAGCAGTTGAATAAACTTGCACACAATGAATAAATATCAGAGTAGTCATTTAATCTTTTTGTTGTTTTACTGCTAAATTTGTGCTCACAAGAAATGTTCTTGAATCATCTCTTTCCCTTTCTTGGGACTAATAAATTTATTTCCATTTGTTGCCAAAAACTGTGTTTGTATGTGTTGAGTCATTAACTAGGCGACTTCAAAAAAAAACCCAAAAAAGCAAAAAAAAACCCAAAACTTGATTCTCTTATAGTTCAGAGGCAGAAATCTGAAGTCAAGGTTTGCTAAATTTAGTTTCTTTTGAAGAAGCTAGGTGATTTTTTTTTAGAACAAAATTATTGTTGTTGGTGATAAATAACAATTTTGTTATATGTATATACTGTAGAAAAGTTTTGTCTAAATACATAAAGGGAATATAGCAAACCTCATTGAACAAAAAAGATTTTAAATGACTTGAACTACAGAGATGACAGGTAGCAATCCTGAGGGTAATGCATATATATTCCTCCAATCTCACACCACTTTCTCTGCTTCATTCTGTTTCAATTTCCATCTTATAAGGATACTCTTTGTAATTAAACTTCAACCCAATAAAATGTCATATTGGTACTTACCTAATTGCATCTATTAAAAACTATTTTGAGATTTTGGCACTTTCTGGATTTTAGGAATATTTGCATTTTAGCAGACATAATTCAATCCAGTACAAACTTTCATGTAAAAATTGTTGATTTTAACTAAGAAAACTTCTAGAAGTGAGAGGTATATGATTGCATTCTGAGAAAATAATTTCCATGATTGTTTTTATGCTTTGTGCTTTATAATTGATATTTTCATTCTAGTAATCATATACCTATTTATTTTTAATTTCATTTACTGAAATTCATCCATATATCTATGTGGTTCCCCAGGTAAGCTGATTTTTAAAAGTCTGTGTAACAATACTCTGAGAAGCACTGGTATAGAAATATCATTATCTAATGGAAATTAATTTACCTTCTAGCCTTTCAATTCCTGGACATGAAAATGTTGACAGTAAATGTGCACTTGTAAAATATGGCCAGATAATTGCTGAAGATTGTGAAAGTGGTGGCTACTGTATCTGTAAGAAGACAATATATTCAGATCAGGTATAAGACAATAGCATTTCTTACAATGATGATTTCCACTATGTAAACTATTGAGCTAAAGCTTGGTTTTATTGAACATTGAGGTCCGTGTATTATTATATAATTTAAATTCATACTATCTAACAATAAAATTCAATAAGCACCATGCTTATGGATATACATAATAAAATAAAAAATATATGTGGAAGAAAATTATTAGGAAGGAAATATTAAATCAAACTCTTCAGAGTGAGAAGCAGGTATTACATAAATTTAATATCATCAAATCTTTCAGTACAAACAGAACAAATCTTCTCTCTATAGTGACATATTATTTTTTCCTTTTTTTTCTTTTTTTCCATTTAAAAGGACAGGTTTATTAAAAAAAAGGAGAGAAAAAAAGACATGCATAGTCACAAGTAGAATTGCCTTTTGCAAATCAGATACATATATGCTTGGACACAAGGGTTAAATATGATTTTAGAGGTGAAAAATATTTAAACACTGCTAGTCACACTTACAAAAGGTTTGAAAATGCATATCTTACACTGGAGTGGAAAAATGAAAATGTTTCGTTCATCCACAAACAAGAAAACTTCCTGACACTGGCCACACTGAGCTGGAGGGAGGAAAGGTTCATCATCACAGTAGTAAGTATAAAATGCAAATATAAATAAATTCCCATAAACAAGGTACTGCAAAAGATTATAGCAAAGATTTACTCTAGATAGAAATGTTGTATTCATTGAAATCTCTAGGAAAACGATTTCATTAAAAGAAAGGGCAGGGATCCAAATATAAGAGTATTTCAGAGAGAAAAAAATAACAAACCAGCATCAAGATGAAAAGCTTTATATATTTTTTAATTTATTTATTTTTATTTTATTTTTATTTTTTTTACTTTGTTATACATATTTTTTTAATTAATTAATTTATTTATTTTACCGGGATTCACCCCCCCCCACCCTCCCTGACCATTCCCCCTCTGTCCCGCCCCCCCACTCCGAGTTGTAACCATTTGGTGTCTGTCTTTATCTTTTTAACTTGTTTCTGCTAATGTGATTTCTTTTAGGTGTGTCCATGGTTT
>PVHY01027784.1:0-15890 GCA_004024945.1 Uropsilus gracilis | reverse complement strand
GCACAAAATACTGATCCTTCTAGACTACAAGGGCTGAGAACAATGATCTGATTGATAAATCCTAAACTCACAAAATTCTGAATATTTTAGGTATAAGAATATTATTTTTTAAGAGAATTTTGACTTCCTGCGGAAAAACATTTTTCTATAGAACTTTTCTCTGAGAAAGAACCACTTCATTGAATTCAGAGCTCAAGCTTTTCTTTAGGTCACCATGAGGCTTTTTGTAAAAATGTTAAAATCACAAGAAATATTTCAGAATAATTATCTGTGTATCATTAGGGTTGGTCTGAAGTATACTCTAGGATTAGTTCTAAATAATTTTTAAATTCTATCCTAAAACCTTTTATGAAAACATGTATAATTAATGTAACAGAAAAATTGCTTCAAAATAAAGGAATGAGAGCACTTTAATCTGAAAATATATAATTCTATTCTAAAATATCTTTATGAGAAACTTTCAAATGAATTCAAAGAGAGGACTTTTAGCATAATTTAATTTTTATTATGATGCTAAAATTTTAAATAATTTTATTCCGTCTCAGTTGCTCTGGTAATAAAAATGAAGGATGAATTTTTGTTGTTTATGTAGATCTTTTTACCTTCACCTTTTACAAAGGAAAACTAACCTGATAGCTATGAATGGTATTCATTACTCAATGTTCTTAGCAGTTTCTATTAGTGTTCACACTGAGATTCACCTCTATGAATTCCCATTAGTTTTATTTACTAACAATATATAATTTACCTACAGAACAATTTGTAATTAATAAATTATACAGTCTTTAACTTTCAAAATTAGAGGAGCCACACCATCTACATTAAGAAAGTGTATTACTTTTAAAAAATGTTGAAAATCTAGAAGAGGCAGACTTGAGGTTTGTTTTATACCAGGAGATCAGAGCAGTCAATGATGTGTTGGTGTTGTTTTCTTTCCCTTACTTGCCTTTCCTAGAATGAGAGATCTTAGAATATTCCCTGGTTATAAAATGTCTGTTTCAGCTTTAGGGATGGCGTCTTTCTCAATGAAGTTAAGAAAAGATAATGCCTTTCCCTTCAAACATCAGATAAAAGTGCTGATTTGCACTCTGTTTGAATCAACTTAAATTTTCTGCCTCTTTCTCCAAACATATCACTTTAGGCACTGAAATGCTGTTGACGCATTAGACAATTGGTTTCAACTTGACCTGTTCATCTATCTCTCTCAACTGTGACCAGAACACTGAAACAATCCTTCTAATTTTATGCCAAACTAGACTCTTTAGAGTACATTACTCTATTTACTAGAGTAAGTCACCCCAAAATCTTATGACTAATGCATAATGAAAGAAGAAGGAAACTTAAAGTGAGAAACTCAAGTCTATTTTCTAATATTAACTCAGCCTTTCATTCCTGTATGAACTAACTTTGCTCAAAGCATTTGTTTCTCTTTAATTATTATTGGATTTGAGTTGATTACCGCTTCCTTTGGATTTCTGCATTTATTTTCATAAGTGAGACTAACCTAAAATGATCTTTTATGATGACTTTCTAATAAAACGTCATGTTCTTTGGAAGCTTTTCTGATGATTTGAAAGCGAAGACTATGAATATGTCGTCCTTGAATCTAAGAAGATGCTGATAAGTTAAAGGGAAAGGAAGAGAGCAGTGAAGAGGCTCTGATGCTTTGGTGATAGGTGGGCTGTGATAACATACACCTGAAGAGTTTGGTACTATACCCTAAATCATTTACAGTATTGTAAGATAAGGTTGCCTCAATAAAAGGAAGAAAGGAAGGAAGGATGTTGTACTGTATCTCAAGGCTTGGGAAGTATCCACAGTGAATTTTATAGAAAATACCAAATATAGCTAAACAAGTCAGTATGACAAATAAAGCTTAAGTGGAATCATATTCAAATTGATCCCATTTCCTTTTTAGCCTCTCCCTGTCTCTAAATTGAGTTACTACAGGAATATACCAAGGAAGATATAAAATACATGATTTATTTATTACTTTATGTTTCCATGGTGTAGAGTTTTTGGCACTAAGAATCTATACATTAGATATTCTGAAATCCGTCTCCAAATTGGTCATGAAATTCAATGGTCTTAAATTAGTGAGAAAGAACTAACATACTACAGAGATACTAAGATTTCTTAATATAAAAGATTTCCATATATACTTTTTACTATGTTACATGCCTTATAAATTACTGCTTCAGTTGATACAATTAATTATCTTGTTATTCTGATATTATCATATCATTTTAAAACTGAGCAAGGACAAGAGAATTTGAAATATTTCTTCATCATTTAATCTACTATCTGACCCTGAAAAAAGATTCTCATTTAGAAAGAGAATCTGAAAGATAGCTGATGTTAATCAAATGATGGAAGCACTTTGTCATTTTTCACTGAATATATATGGAGGCTAAAGCTAAAAAAAAAAAAATAAAGACTTGGCATGTGTAGGGTAAAACAATCTCCATTCTGTTGTATTTGTCTTTTCAGTGACAGTGTGGTTTATGGTAAACTTAAGCTGATTTCTCTACTTAAGATCAGTTCCCATGCATAATTACTTAATGTCTCAGACTTTCAATTTTACAGCATATAAAATTATGAATTATAGATGTTTAACTACATTATGATATAAATTGAGTGCAATGTAAAAACCCATGTCATGTGATACTTTATCAGTCCCAAATAAGTATGGCTTAAGTTGAACTTGATTCTTTGATAATCCAGATCTATTTGGAATAGAAAATCTTATTTGCCATCTGCCTTTCCCAATAAATTATTTACCTCTGTCTTTTCTCAGGAGATTGCTTCTTCTTTCTCTGTCTCTAGTTGGAGAAATCAGCTCTGACTTTATGTATGGCTTCCAATTTTTTTTCCATCCCTTAACATTTTATATTCCATATTACTCACCCATTTTTAAATATATAAATTATTACTTTGATTTTTATAATCAATAATTGGAATGAGTGATTTCCACAAATCATCTTATATTGACTATTTTTTTCAAATTACGAACTATATTTTCCTGCATAGTCATATTTACTACTTAAAATGAGTATTAATTAACAGGAACAAAAATATAATAAATTTTGGTTTTATTTCATTATGACTCAGGCTTTATTTTTGTCTGGTAAATACAATTAAGAGGTCACTCATTTAGATTTCTCTTACTGCTAAGTTGAGCCAAGAGTAGGACTCAGTTTAATTAAGTTGTTGATCAGTCTTTTCATTCTCTGATATTTTAACTTTCTTTTTATCCATGTATTTGATCTGAGGGATGTTTGGGGATGTTGCAATTTCAATGTGTTTTTTATTTATTTGGGTTCAATTTCAGTACTGAGATGGAATTTAAATTTATGACAATGATCAAAACTTCCCTAATTTTCTCTGTTTCACATCTCCCACACAGCTGAAAATCATGGGGTGAGGGAATGCTATAATGAGTAATGTGCCCCTCCCATTTAGATGTCAACTGTTTCTAACTTCTAAGTGTACATAGTCAGTGAAAATTCAATCTTTGACATTTCATGTTCTTATACCTGTCTGACTATATTATGCCATAAAATACCACTCATATTTTTTCATTTGCTTTTATACTATAGTTATATAATGAACTATGCAAACATGTTTTAAGTGTTCACTTAATGTAGTGAACACTTTATAACTATTATGTGACTGATTATTCAGTAGTATAATCACATATAACAAGTTTCTTTTAAAATTAAAGGCCTTTATAGCTTTTTAATTTGTTTCTATGTGACTGTATTCTGATCTCCAAAAAGCAGACTCATGAGATATGTACATTACATAGAAGTTTTAGTGTTGCCTCCCATGGATTCCCAGATCCAGCAGGGAAAAGGCAAAGTTTCTTTGAGGGCCACTAGCCCTAGAAGGTTATATTCTTTATTACGTCTTGGAATTGAGGTACAGGAGTACCTAGAAAGTCTGGTTTTCTCCAAAAAACACTAAGACTAAATTCTTTTTGCTATAGGAAACCACTTAGTGGAATAAGTAAACCAGTACCATACCATACCACACCAAACCAGTACCAGCATACAGTATCATAATTCTTACCCCATAATTCTAGGTTAATAATAAATAAATATTAGTTTCTCATTTATGACATTTGGTGTTCCTGTTTGCAATCAGATGCACCCTATTAGTCATACTAACTACATGAAATTAATCAGATTAGTGCAAATAGCATCACTCAAGCTAACTTTAACTCAGATATACCATTTTTTTCTCTAAATTCAAATGATCCCAAAGGTAAAAAATGATACAATCGTGTTTAAAGTGTAAGATCTAGTGGCATAAATTTTTGAAATAATTTAATGATCAAAGAAATAGTAAATTCTACCACATGGTAGGCTTTGCTACAAGGTCCTCATTTCTAGAAACAGGGTTATATTGAAAACATCTTGATAGAGATTCTTGAAAGAATATCAAAAGTAGCATCAGCTCATGTCTCTTTATTTGCATATCTTTTGTCATAGTGTCAGCATATTTGAGTTATAAATTTTCGTTTAGGAGACTATGTGTTGACAGTTATGGATTTATCAGTAGAAATAATCATTGTTTTTCAGAACATTACCATTTTCATGGCAGGCAGTCTGTCAGGACCATGGTATAAAAAAACCTAAGAAACAACCATGACCATATTATAGTAAAAAATACAAATCTACTTGTGCTCATTTCCAAGTTGATATATATAATAAATGTGTGACTAAATCTGTTCCCAACATGTAAACTTACATGGAACTTAACAGGATCAAATATTAAAGCATACAGTCAAGTACTAAATTCAGAAAACAAGCTTCAGATTTTTCTTACAAGTCCCCCTTATATCTGGGAGTGTTTGCATCAAGCTATATTTGATTTTCAGAGATCCTTTTATTTTGAGATAATTGTTGATTCACAGAGTTGGAAGAAATAACACAGAAAGATCTTGTGCATCTGTTACTCAATTTGACCTTTTTTACAAAACTATGGTGGGATGTTCTATTAAAAATGGTGACTTTAACACAGTCAAGATGTAGAATATTCTGTAGTTATAAGTATCCTTCAAGTTACCCTTTAATAGTCATAACCATTTTCTTCTCACCCATTTGCTCCTTAACTACCTGGCAATCAATAATCTGTACTTCATTTCTACAATGCTATAATTTTAAGGATGTTATATACATGAAACCACATAGTATATAACCTTTTGAAATTGGATTTTTTGCTCAATGTAGTTCTGAAATTCCCATAGGTTGTTGTATCAATAGTCAATTCCTTTTTATGGATCAATAACATCTATGGCATGGCTGCCTCATTGTTTTTTGTGGTTTTTTTTTTTTGTTGTTTTGTTTTTTTTTACAGATATATTGAGAAGTAATATGTATATTTTAAGGTGTGAGATTTTATTATTTGATATATATATACATATATTTTCTATGAGGTCTGTAGTAATAAGATAGGGATCTTATTCCAGATAATAGTAATTTCTTTCTTCTCTCTCGTTCCTTGTTAATTTTGCTAGCATGTGTCAATTTTATCAATACTTTCAGGGAACTAGCTTTTGTTTCAATCTTTTTATCTGTAGTTTTGATTTATATTATTTATTACTCTCTTACTGTACTTTGGGTTTAGTTTGCTTTTTGCATATAACTTTTTGATTGATCTAGGTTTTATATAATTTATGTACAATTATCAAAACTTTAGCAACTCCATCATTTCTCATGACAGTGCAATTAAGGTATGTTTTATCTCCTTATGCACCTATATATTCCCTCACTTATAAAATATTGCCTTAAATATTCACTCACATAATTTAGATCCTCATCAGATATTTTCCAATGTTTTTTCCAAATGTCAAACATAAGTTAGATATGCAACATGATAAGCACAATTTAATATGTTAAGTACATATGCTTGCTTTGTTCTTTTTTCTTTATTGTCCTGGTTATTACTATTGTTGTTGGCAATTATCCCCTAACTAAATATATAATTATATTTTTAAAAGGTAGAAAGTAGTTATACCAAAGGGAGAATTTACATATACACAATTAAAGTTTATGAATTGGTTTTCCTACATAGAGATGGTGAGTTTTGATTTGAGTTTGAATAATCAATTGAAGACAAAATTTAGATCTGGAATTAAGTACATTGGTTTCATTTACTTACATTATTCTATGATTCACATGCCAGACTGTTAATAAATTAAAATTGTAGTATAACTATTCAATTCCAAGAAAAAAAGGTGTTTTAAAGTTATGTTTAGTGAAGTGGATTAAGTCAGAACTATATATTTCTTTTACCAAGAACAATACTCCCAGGAGAACTTGTTAAACTTTATTTCTATAAAGCAAAGTATGCATTTTAAAATAAGCTATTTCAATATACAGTGAGTGATTTTCATCCTCACACTCCTACCTCTATAAGAAATTTGAATTGTTGATTTACTTAGCAAGTTGAGAGATACTTTTCTTTTTAATTCAGTATGCTTAATTGCATGCCAATCTCTTAAATTCCTTAAATATTTAGTTTATTACTCCAAAAGATACAATGCAACTGGGAAAAAAAATATGTGCAAGCTATCCTAAGTCTAACAATGGTGATGGATACCAAGGAAATTATTTCCTAATTTCTGCATAGGTATTCATCTAGCTCAGTGAGCTGGTTATCTATATTATTATGTTTAAAAATTACTTAAACATATATATCCAGTAAGTTTCAATAGTTAACATGATACCTATTGGCTTAAAAAATATTGGTAAAAGTAAATATCTGCAATTAACAACAAATAAATTTTATTTGCAATTTCTATTAATATTACTTCAAGTTTATGGCTTGGGATAAGCTTATAAATGCGGAAAAAAGTAACAGTGCAAGGAATTAGCATGGGTAGTCTTCACCTAGTACCATATTAGCTTACATCTTTCCCATTTGTTTTATAATTTTTTTCTTATACATTTAAAAATTTTCAAGCCATTTATTAGAAAGTTGGGGATATAGTGCCCCCTTACTCCAAAATACTTCAGTAAATATTTCCTATATAACAGTAGAGCCAAAATGTTTTGAAAAATTTGTTCAGTTACAATACTATTTAATCAGATTGAAATTGCAAGATCATAGAATTTTAGATATTGTAGCAGGTGTGTTGCAGCACATTATAAACACAATTTATTCAGTTTTGCATGTTGCTTTCATGTACTTATTATTTGAGACATTTTTGAAAATTGTACTTTCAAGATTTTAGAAAATAGAAATTGCTATGTTTAATATTTTATTAATATGCAAGAACTTTTATAATATTTATATACATCCTTTGGAAGCATATTCTCCCTATATGTGATGTCTGCTATTTTCTGAAAAATTATTTGATGCAAAATTTATTAATATTTATGGAACTAGAAGGAATCATGTTAGCGGGGAAAAAAACCCAGAAAGAAAAAGGGCATTAAATATGGGATGGTCTTATTTATATGAGGGATTTAGGAAAAACAAAAAAAATGGACAAGAAAAATATAAAACTGCCAAAAATATAGAACTGAAACAAGAGCGAGAAAGGGGGAGAAGGAAGAAAATGGGGGAGGGGAAGGGCACAAAACACTGAGATTGTTCACAGGTGATAAGATGTTGGGAGTACCTCAGGATAGACAATGATGTAATATAGATAGATAGATAGATAGATAGATAGATAGATAGATAGATAGATAGATAGATAGATAGATAGATAGATAGATAGATAGATAGATAGATAGATAGAAGGATAGGTAGGTATGTATATATCTATACACATATAAATATATGTGCAATCAATAAAAATAAACCTAATAAAATACATAATGTTGGAGGGAATCAAATAAAGTCTCATATATTTTATTTTTGAAGTATTGCTTTCTACATATTTTCTCAAAAATCTCTGTCATCTAAAATTTACAAGTATTACTACTTAACTATATTTTATGCTAGGAAGTATTATGCTATTAATTTTTGTATTTATATTGATGATCTATTTTGAAACCATATGTGCACATGGTATGAATTAGAGAATTATGGTGATACAGGGTAGTGATGCAGTTAGATACTGTATTGGTATCAAAATATCACGGTGGCGGAGTCTGAAAGAACCATGAGAAAAAGCGGGCAGCAAGAAGAGAGGGAATACAGAAAGGGAGGAGTAAGGAGAGAAGAAAAAAGAAAAGAAAGACCAGAATGGCAGACTGAGACAACAGACCTACGTGGCCTGGCAGGGGAAGACCCTGAAAGAGTGATTTTGAGGTGTCAAGGAGTCATAGTGGGAGAGTGATCAACAGAGATGTAGCCAGTATGGAGTGGATTCCAAAATACCAGGGGGTGACCAGGGACTGCTGAAAGCAGACCTGGTGAATGTGGCCAGACTCAGGCAAAGGTGGGCCTGGTAAAGGAAATGTATGGAGCCGCAGCAAGGTGGCATACTTGGGAAGCTGATTTTGCATCAATATCTTTTGGAAAAGTTTGAAGAGCCTTGGAGTAGCCACAATTTGGAATGCTGGAGAGAGAAGAAGCAACAAGCACATGCTGGAGAAAGACTGGACTTTGTGATACCTACAAGGTGCACCATCTTCAATATGTGTTTGGGACTTTTGGACTAAATGGTGATTGAGGTAAGATAACTGGCCACTGTGGCATTAAGGGCTTTTCATTTTCCTGGTTAATTTCTCTTGTTAATAAAATCCTGTTGTTAAACTGCATTTTGTCTGGCAACTGCTATGCACGGGTGATGCAAATCTGGTAAGGTCAGTGGCAGAAGCCGCACTATAAAAGGTTATCTTCTTTCCCTGTGGCATGTTGGTTGGCAACTTCTGTCTACTTTGACCTGATTTCAATAATGCCTTGTACTTTTTATATATGGCTGTCTAGTTGGTGCAGCATGTGTACTGTAAGACATTTTCTATTTAAATTAACTTGCCAATTTGTCAAAAAATAACTAATGCAAGTACTATTTCTTGACTCTATTTCTGTGTGTTTTTTTATTTGTTTGATTTTTCTCTTACTTCACTGTGAAAAAAACAGTACTAAATTTTTGAATAGAAGTACTAAGTGTACATCCTTGCCATACTACTCATTCTTATAAATAAATGGTATATATTTCAGCATCAAATATGATTTTTAACTGTGAATTTTTAAAAAGATAGGCTTTAATGAGATTGAGAAACTTAAATTCTTTAAATTAATACCTAATTTGCTGATATATTTTGAAATTTATTTTAATTTTCTCAAATGCTTTCTCTGCAGCAGATAACATTTTTTCAGTATCCTCTGTTAATACTGTGAGTTATATTGATTACACAGTAGTAGAATCAACATATCTGTAATGTATTTTTCTTTAAGGGAAATGTTGGAATCAATTTGTAAATAATTCTTCCCTCATTTTTAGGGGAGACATTAGTCATTATTTATATCATTATGTACTTTCATATATATGTTTTTTTCTAGTTACTTCCAAGGCTTTCCTTTTTTCTTTTAACATGTTGACTACGATAGAACTAGGTGTTTTATACACACATATGTATATATATTATTGGAGTTTACAGAAATGTATTAGGCCTAAATATTTATTTTAAAACAAATTTAGTAAATTTTATATCATCACTTCAAATATTTATCTGTGCTTCTCCTTTTCTAGGATTCCAAACACATACTACATAGATTTACATTTATAGAGGCTCTACTATTTTAAATTTTAATCAATTTCTTCTTTTTATTCTTCAAGTTGATATTATCTGTTGATATATCTATATATTCAAGTTTACTGTGTTTTCCTGTTCTATTATCTACCAATCCTATCAAAATTGCCACAATTTTCTATTTTACCAATCTCTGTAATAGACCCACATATTTTACTTTTTAATGATTAAGTCTCTAAACATATTTAAAATAGTTCTGCATTAAAGACCTATGTGAAAATTCTGCTCTCTATTTCTGACCACTTTACTCTTCACTAAAGATCAAATTTGTTTGCCTTTCCAAAGCCAAATTGTCACTA
Organism: Uropsilus gracilis; assembly: GCA_004024945.1. Classification (NCBI taxonomy): domain Eukaryota; kingdom Metazoa; phylum Chordata; class Mammalia; order Eulipotyphla; family Talpidae; genus Uropsilus; species Uropsilus gracilis. The sequence goes on along the minus strand of PVHY01027784.1, from coordinate 5,878 downwards.
TTAGTTGTAAATTATATAGTTTCAGGAGGTGTAGATTATATTGCCATTAAATAACTGCTATCAGATTAGTTCTATCAGAACTTGCTTAAATTCCTACCTGGGTAGGTCTTTTTGAGCTGTGAATTTAGCTCTAGGGCATGCTCATTATTCTACATTATGGTCTGATTCCTTAGTTGTGGACATTGTGCTGTCTTAACTGAGTGCCTGATGTGGTCACTGAGACCTCCACATTTTGATTGAGCTGAAACTCTAATATATTAGATCCTGATTTCATCATTCAACTCTTAGTCCTCTGACAGGTGCCTTGCTGGACTTCGCATAAGTTAACCCGCAGTGAACACCACACAGATTCATGGGGACATTTTTCTGCTTAGATTACAACTTTATGGATATTCTACCACAAATTCTACCAGTTTTATTTCAGTTTTCTAGGTCACGTTCCTCTGCTTCCTTAGATCACCATTACTGCTGCTCTCCTGGCCCACTTCCAGTTACACTACCAGTAAGTGCTCAAAGTGGAAAGTCATGCAAATTTGAAAGAATTGGTAAACTAACCTTACTCTTCTTTTTCCTCATAATTATATTATTTTATGGTGGTAGTGCTGGTTTACAATAATTTATGTGATTGAGGGCTATAAGTATTTGCCTCCTCAGATGTTACTGCACCACACCACCACCCAAGCTCCCATAATCCTCCACCATTGTTTACTAGTTTGGTCTCCTGCCCCTTTGCTCCCTACCTCTGGAAGACTAAATTCTACAATCAGATTTTTGACTTTGTTTGCATTTGTCTAATTATATTCCACATATCAGTGAAATCATCTAGTATTTGTCTTTATTCTAACTTATTCTGATTTATTTCACTTTGTACATTGTCCAGTTATATCCAAGGTATTGTAAGTTGTAATATTTGATCTTTTTTATAGTTAAGCAGTATTGAAATTGGATCAAAATGGGCAGAAACCCTCTAACCAACAGACCACTTTTAAAATGAGACTCCTGCCAATCAGGTTTCCTCAGGTTTATACCATCTGCACATAGCAATTGCCAGACAAATGCAGCTTAACAATAGGGTTATATTGACAAGGGAAATTAACCAACCAGGAAAACAATAAACCCTTAATGCTACAAGTGGCCAGTTATCTTACTCTAATCACCATTTAGTCCAAAAGTCTCAAACACATGTCCATGATGGTATCCTTTTGCCCCACAAAACCTGAGAGGTAGGCATCTCAGCAAAATCTAGTCTTTGTCCAGCATCTTCTTTTTGTTTCTCCAGCGTGCTGCGTTGCTCTGCTTCTCCAAGGCTCTTCAAAGTGCCTCAACAAAATGCTGATACAAAATCAACTTTCCAAATCTGCCACTTTGCTGCAGCTCCAGGCACTTTTTTTAACAGGCCCACCTTCAGCAGTGTCTAGCCACATTTACCAGGGCTGCCCTCGGTAGACCTTGGTCACCGCTGGCCTGCCATTCTGGCATCTGACTTCACACTGTCTATGTCTCTGACAGACACTCTCCTACCATTGCTCATTGCCACCACCAGCTCTCTCTTCCAGGGGGCTTCCCTTGATCAGGCCATGTGGGCCTGTTCTCTCAGTCTACCCTTCTTGTCTCTTTCCTTTATTTTCCCCTCTCTCTTTGCTCTTCCCTTTTTTATGGCCTCTCTTCCTGCTTGCCATTTTCTCTCATGGAGTCTTTCAGACTCCACCCACCAGGGAAATTTGGCTTCCATACAATTGTTAACTGTGTCACTGCCCAGTATTAGTATTCTACTAGCTATATACACATATCTTCTTTTTTACAGCTAAGTACTATTCCACCATGTGCACACATGCACACACACACACACTCACATATATATGTACTCATATAAAATTTGCAACTTGTTAATTCATTCATATAGCATTGACCACTTGGGTTATTTCTGCAACTTGGTTATTGAAAACAAAGTAGCTGAATAGTTGAATACTTGAAAATCATTCAGCAGTGGGTATAAGTATATTTATTTCCCTTCAAATCTGTGGTCTTAGCATTCACCTAGAGGTGAAATTGATCGATCATGCTTTTTTTAAATTTTATCTCAAGGATTATATCTCTGTGCTACTAACTGCTTAATATGGGTGGATATTTTCTGATTGTTAATTGTAGTTACTGCTTTAGTAGGAGTCCAGGTTTTATACCAACTCCTATTTTTTGGCCAACACTTGAAGCGAGCAGCAATAATTTTCACATAAAAATCATAATACTTCATAAAACTTTATTTCACAGTTTTACTAAGATCTAATTATCATTAATACTATATAAGTTTAAAGAGTATAGCATAAAGATTGACTTACAGTGTGAAATGATTACCATAATAAATTTAGCAAATTTACATCATATCATACAGATAGAATGAAGGGGGGTAACTTTCTTGAATAGATTAGAGCAACCTTTTAGCTATATGAGTGAATTTTTGTAATGTGTATGATTATTTAAATTGCCTAGATAGAATGTCTAATAATTTCAGTTCTATTTTCTCATGTAGTTTTTTTTTTTCTTCCTATAAAGTAGTATAAATTACCACCCACTTTCTAAAGCTGTTGAAAAATAAAGGAGATAATCTGTATGGAAGTTTTTTTGTAAGCTATAAAGTGCTAGAAAATGAAAGGTATTATTATTACAGGACAAAAGTAAACTTTAGTGAGTCTTTGACTCATATTCTAAGAGAGGGAAGCTGGAATTGACAGTTCTTAACAGTATCTATTCCCTGTTCAAAATTTTATAATAGCATTAAACTGAATAAAATGCAATCCTATTTTATTTTTTTTTTATGAATGAGTGAAGATTTAACTTTTAAGTTTTAAAGGATAATTCTGAAATGTATCTTAATTTTGTAAATGAATTGAGCTGTAATGTGTATAAGTAGTCCTTAAATTAATGGTTGTTTTAGAAAATATTCTGGTACTTCTAAATTCAGGCTTTTGCTTAGATAGAAACTCCCTCCCTCAGCTCTCCCTAATCTTTACCTACAATGAGAGCACATTAACTTCAAGCAGCTAGTGATGTCATTATTTAGAATACTTTTTACAATGGAACCAATATTGTCCCATTAGATAATTAAGAATGTTTCTAATTTAATTGTTCCTTTTGGTCAAATATGAGTTATTTTAAGTATGAAAACATGACCTCAAAGGGAGAAGCTCAAATAAAGCTATCAGATAGGAGCTATTTTAGTTCAAAAAAAAGTGTAAAAGTAGCATCTTTCCCCCCCCCCCCTTAATTTGCTATGAGACATTTAGAAATATTTGCTAGAATATTTGCCCAAAGTCCTCCTTTGGGAGAAAATTAGTTTCTTGAAAATACAAGCCAAATATGTTAGTCATAATTTTATGGTTTAAAAAATAAGTAACAGTGACATAAGAACATTTGGCATGAAACACAAAATCCTATTAGCAGCAAACATCTGTGACAGTCTAAGAGTGGCACACACCACGGGAGTCTATTATGGAGCTAATCATTCTCCTGAGTTATTTCTGGGAATCTAGAGGAGAAATTCTGTTGTCTCAGAAAGGGACATTTACTTCCTCCCAATTTAGCAAAATTAATTTAAATTGGTTGGCAACTTATCACACCATCTGCAGGGGGTATTCCAAAGGAGGAAGAAGACAGAGAAAAAGCATTCAAGCACCATTTAGAAAAAGGAGGAGGAGTTTTTAGTCTCATGTAGAAAGAAAGGGAAGAACATGATAATCATTAAGCAATCTAGGATTATTATATTTTCCCAGAATTTAAGGGATTAAATTGCTCTCCAGTAAATCCTACTCATCTCCATTGGGTAAAGTGATCTGATTTCAGATTTGATGAAGTTCAATTTAGAGGAATGTCTAGCAAGACATGAGCACCAGATTGGAGAAAGATAATAAGGAGGATATAAATATCTCCTCAGGAGTCCATGGATGTATTTATTTACCAAAGCATAATAAATGGATTAGAACAAAAGTAAAATATAGAATAATATTAAAGCATTATGGTGCAAAATTAAAATAAAGATAAAAAATGTGGAAAGAAGCAAATAAAAAGAGATATTTAAAATGTGGATTTTGTAAGACCTGGGGACTTAGCAATATTATGCATATTATTACTATCAATATATTAATATAGTGTATCAATGTATAATTAATCTAGTACATTAGTACTATTAATATTAACATATTTGTAATATAATGTAGGGATAAGGAATGTAAGAATAGATAAATATGGATTTGACATTACTTTTGCTTATTTTTTGATCCAGTATCCGATCAAGTGACAGTTATTTTATTTCATTTTTTCTTACATTTTTTGAGATCCTTCATGTAAATATTTTATTGAAAACTGTCTTTTATAACTTAAAGGGATAGAGTACTTTCAGTTTTGGGTTTTTGTATGTAATGTTATCCCCTATTTATAGATTTATTTGGAGACAGAATTTAAAAAAAATATTTAGGTGCATGTGCAGGAGGAAAAAGATATGAGTTATCATCCTGAAACTGTGACTTATGTGAAAGATAGAATTTAGGATCCATCTGGAGCCTTGTATATGCAGTTGTTGAAACTGGAGATAGAAATAGGTATGTGAACAAGATGCAAAAAATATTAGAGGTTGTTAACAGCAGGATACTTAGATGAAGTCATCAGAGGCAATTTAATTTTATTTTTATGAAGTGCCTTTGATTTGTCAACAGATCATGAACTTGGTTGATCTGATTATTAAAGATCTGTGGTGGAACAGGACTGTATTTCTAAATATAAACAACAGATTTTAGCTCAAATTATTTTTTTACATACATGAAATTGGAATAGATATTCTTAAAATTATTTTGTTCTAGAATTCTTTATGATACAAGTGACCATATTCCGAAATAACTGTCATATTTTCTTCTAAAACTTCGAAAGATTATAATGATCATTATTGCATGACCAATATCATGCCAGGTATCAGACTATGCTTTCTACCTGACCTATGCATCCATCTGATGGAGAATTGCTCAGAAACCAACTTTGGGTTTGATGCTGGATATATCTGCTCCTGTGTTAAATGAGCCTGGAAATTGTTTACAATTTCATCTTCAGGTTGTATGCTCTATGGCAAAGAGAATTTAGCTTCTAGCTTGTTGAAAGAATAAGTTATAAGCCAATCTTGCAGTCAAGTAGAGGACAATATTATGGTTAGGATTTTCAGTAGTTTCCCCAGAAAACAGGATTGATGTTTCCATTATGACACAATGTCATAAATACAGCTATTTACTGCTGCCTGCTATGTTTTCTTTCCCTTATTCTTTGTCTATCTCCGCAAATTTTCTGGGGCTAGACATTCAGTGGTGATCTGAGGACTCGTAATTTTGAGAATGATGCAGAGGCTCCCTCTCAGGGTATAAACATTTCATTCACTTGTGTGTCAACAGACTAGCCTGGTGTAATTGCAAAGAGAGCAATTTATTCCTTTCCCGTCTCCTGTGAATGAAAACACCCAGCATGCTTAGAAATGTACCTCAGGGAATGCCTTTACTTCACAAGGGAGCCACAACGCCTAGTTTCAAAAGGAAAAAAAAAAATAGTGCAGAGGCATAGCCTGCATGACCTTCCAATCATTCTGTAAGGTCTTATATCACATCTAAGGTGGGCAGGGGCAAGGTTAATATCATGTGAACTTTGTGACTTTTAAACCCTCACCATGAATGCTCTTTTGGTTAACCTTTTCATTTTCTCACAGAGTTCAAATTTTAAAAGGAGTAGTGTTTGCCTTTATGTATTTACCATTGTGAAAAATAATTAAGGGAGACTTTAGATAGTCTTTCCATTTTTTTTTCTTCTTTTGAGTTATTTTGTGATATCTGATTTCTCTTCTCTCTTTTTT
>PVHY01027783.1:0-15939 GCA_004024945.1 Uropsilus gracilis | reverse complement strand
AAGCATCTGGAAGTGCACATTGCCAGGTTCTGTCTCCCAGGTGCTAAATGTAGAGTTTATGAGAATCAACATTTAGTACATGTGAGTTTCCTGAATCTAATGTCTCAAATGTTTGCTTTATCAAAAAAATCTAACACCAGTACTAAAGAAAAAGCCGGTTATGACCCCTCCCTCCCCATCCCCAATCAGGGCCTTGGGTTCTACCTCTTCTTAATTACACCCATCCTCCAGGGACAGGGCTGGGCTAGGGAAGAGTTCACAGTTCACTCTAAGTGCTGAGCATACTTTGCCCCCCCCTCCCCCGCCTGCCCAGGAAAAGGCCAGTCCTGAGACATGGTTCTGTGGAACCTGAAAGGCAAGGACAGAACACCTGACCTTGATACCCATGGATTTCCCTTTTTTGCAGCCACAGGTGAGGCAAGTGTTCCCAAGAGTAAGCTGAGGCACAGTCTGGGGTCTGCAGCAAGGATCAAGCCAGGAGACCCAGGCTGGGAGCTGCCTGGGGTAGTGATAAACCTGCACTTGCCAGAGAGTGGCCTTGAGGTTCATGAAGAGGCAGAGGCAGGGATTGAGGGGTCTTCTTTTCCCAGATCCCATCTTGTTCTTATCCCAGTGCTCGATAAGAACCTGAGGGGGCAGGGCAAGAACCAGGAAATGAGATCTGAGGAGCAGGGCAAGAACCAGGAAATGAGTCTGTGCCCTTCCTCCCAGACCTGAACAATAAATAGCTCAAGGACAGATCGCAGGTGAGTTGAAAGAACACCACATCACCTGCAGGCTTGAGCTTGCTTGCATCTGGGATCACAGCTCCATGAATTGCCATAAACTTTCCCTGGCTGCACTTTGCTCTGCAGAGAAGGCCAGGTATACCTGGAAATGAGGAGACATTACCACTTGTCCTGGGAGCCCAGCTCCCCTCTCCAGCTCTGCTTAGCTCACTCCACTCACTGGCTTCTGCTGTTCCCTGACACCAGGGTACATCCTGCTTCCTGTTCTTCCATATTCCCTGTTCTTCTGAGAAGCCTCCTCTGAACAGTTCAGTCTCTCACTTCCTTGTGGTCTCTGCTATCCTAAGGTCCTTCCTGTTGATCTTACAAAAAATAGCCCCAGCATTTCCTAAGTCTCCCCTTACTTGCCCCAGCTAATACAATGTTTTGTGTATATATCTTGTCATCATTTCCCCCTCTCCAGAATATCAGCACAATTACAGGGACACAGCAGCTTTATTTTATTTACCAACAGCTTTTTTTTTTTACAGTTACTTGACACATCCTTAGATTTTACTATCTTTTATTTATTTGTTTGTTTGTTCGTTTGTTTATTTTTGAGACTAGGTCTCGCTGTTTTTGCCGGTGGAACCGCGGGCTCTCATTGCCCGGGGTACCACAGACTCAAGCAATCCCCAACCTCAGCTTTCCAGGTAGCTGGGATTACAGGTGCGCACCACCATGCCCACCTATTTTTTGGAACTAGGTCTCACAAAGGGCCCCAGGCGGGACTCGAACTGCAATCTCTAGCCCCGGCCGTTTCATAGGCTGAAGCTTACAAGCATGAGCCACCGTGCCCAGCTATTATTTATTTTTAATTGAAGTAATATCGGGATACCCCCATCAGGTATTACCACCATAGTCCACCTACCACCAGCTCACCCATACTCCACCACTCCAGACTATTGTGCTTACATCCCTCTTTGTTCTTACTCCTTCCCCCAGTCCCTCCTTGGTCCAAATGGTTAAGTGATTCCAAGGGTCACTAGTGATTAAAAACTTTTGTGTGAATCTTGGTGGGGCAGGACAATTTTGAATTCTGATTCTGGGCCTAGAGGATGCTGTAACCTAGAATAAGTTGTTCAACACAGCCAGCTGAAAATTTGATTTCCTTAATTACATAATTGACCCAGTGATGCCAGCTGATGGGTGAAATGGCATTCTGGAGGGAAAACTGCTGAAAATAGTCTGGGCATATTTTGTAAGCTGAAAACTGATAAGACCCATTGACAGTGTGGCCATTTCTTTACTGGAAATAAAAACATAACAATTGGATACTTTCCTGCTCAGTCTTTCAGATAAGCCTTCACATCTGGTCCCTAGTGCTATAAAAGAATCATTGTTGCAAATATAGTTTTTGTGTATTTTAAAGTCTTGATTGTCAAGAATTGGGCTGACCCCCAAGAGCTGGAAGCTGCTGGGAAGGGAGCTTCAGCTGAAGGTCATGTGAGAAGGGAGTGGGAGGAAGCTCTGTGGGTTTATTTTAAGGCAGGACAGAAAGCAGGCTGAGGAGTACAATGTTATACAGTAATTGGAGGTCCAGAAACCCTGTACTTGGATATTTTCCGAGGCAGGAATGAAAAGGAGCTAAGTTTTCTGCTTAGCAGGATGCTGGGGCCAGAGCCTAGCCAGGAAGAAGTGAGGGGCGGGACAGCTGTGTAGTTAGACCAAACAGAGTATGTTGACTGTGTTGGTGGTCTGGACCCTGGCTGTGGGTCAGAATGGACCTCTCTGAGCCAGAACTAAAAGCTCACCCAGTGGTGGAATAGGCAGATTGGCATATTGTAACCCAAAGGCCAAGCCTGGCCTACCACCTGTCTTTGTAAATAAAGCTTGATTGGAATATTACTTTGCTCAGTTGTTTACGTATTATCTGTGACTGCTTTTGTACAGGGTTCAGTAGCTTTGACAGAGACTCTATGATCCAGAAAGCATAAAATATTTACTACCTAGCCCAGTACAGAGAGCTCTTGGGATTTGTTAGCTCTTGGGATTATGGAAGGGAGTCCTGGGATTACACAGTGGGCAAGGAATATGAAGTATAAGGCTTCACATTTTCAGATATAAGGAGGTACCGGCCAGTCTAGGTGACTTGAGTTCAAGGTGCTCAACTTTCCCAGAGTATATATGTTCTCATCAGTTAACAGATGTTTCTGATGCTCCTATCAGCCACACAAGGGACAGGGCATTTTATTAAGGATGTAACACAATCAGTTTTCAATTTCCCAGGAATGGAGATAGAGCCAGTTAATGGTTAATCATGAGGAGGGGAGAAGGGAAGAGAGAGGAAAGCGTGGTTAGAGTTTATTACACCTTTTCCTAATTTTTGGTGTAGGGGACCTTTTTGTTGTCACTGCGAAATGGAAAGAGTGTACTACATAGCCTTTTATTAAACTTATATGAATCCTTCATATCAGATACTGTATATTTTAATTTAAAAAATTTCATTTTAAATTTTCACTTCGCTATTGGATTATTTCATATTTTGCTATATTTTTCTTTTTTTTTTTTTCTTTTTAAAGAGACTAGGTGTTGCTATGTTGCCCAGGGTTGTCTTGAAACCGTGGACTTAAGTGATCCCCAGCCTCAGCTTCCCAGGTAACTGAGATTACAGGTGCATGCCACCATGCCTGGTTTTGCTGTATTTTTCTGTACATTCTTTGATATGTTAAAATAGTTACTTTAAATTCCTGTATGTATCCCTACATCTAGGTAATTTGTGGATCTTCTATTCTTTCCTTTTTCCCGATGAAAAATCACATATTTATGTTTCTTCAGATCTTGTCTTTTCTTTAAATGTATGCCAAACAGAAAAAGCATAGTAGAGAATGAGATGGATAATATTCCTTCCAGAAAGGTCTTGCTCTGTCTTCTATAAGAAAGCAAGAGAGTTGAATTTTGTGCAAACTCAGTTATAACTTTGATGGGTTCAGTTCATGTGGTTTTAAGTTTGAATAGGTACAAGGCTACTCCCACAGAGATAGTCTCTGAACAGATATTCAAGGACATTGGTCAATTAAGAAGTTTTCCCTGGAGAAGTTTACCGGATTTCTGAAAAACATTCTTCTTCACCAGACTCACCACTGTCCATCTACAAGACTTCTATCCTGTGATTTATATGAAAAATATATATATTTGTCTATTCAGATGATCAAAATAAATTTGTCATCCACAATGGGTCTTCATCCAGTTACTGGCTCCCAGCTCCCGGATCTTGGGATTTCCTGAGCCATTACAGCAATGGGAACACCTTTTGTTAATTTGGCCTCCTGTCTTCAGTTCCTGAGTAAGCCTCAAAATTTAGTTCTTAGACCACATACTAGTACTCAGAATTGTTCAACCCTTAGAATTAAGGCCAGGGACCCCACAACAGAAGCTTCCCTCCAGGAAGCTTGTAGAACCTCTGGACCACACTGGGGTTCTTTCACCACCCATGCTCTACACACACTTTCTCCCTGCTTTTGCCACATCTGTAAAATGACCTGGGTTTTTAATGTCTTGTCTCATCCCACCCTGCTCACCAATATGCCTCCTTGAGAACATGGACTGTGTCTCTTTTCTGTTTCCCATCAATATATAATGGCTGCTATTTGAGACAGTGCTAATTTTTAATAGATGTTTGTAGAATGAACTAACAGATTTCAGGAGTAGTGTAACTTCAGGGGTCAGCATAGCATTTAAAACAGATTTATTTGTTTTTCCCACTGCAGTTGACCCCTAAGCAGAAAGAGCCTTGACTAATATACTTTGTCCTGATAAGGAGACATCAAAGCCATTACAGGCATGGAAACTGATGGTGACCTTACATGACAGGCTCTGAAGATGGGCAGAGAAGCATATTTGGAATATTTTATGCATATCTAGGTGAAACTACGACTCCATTAAAGATCTAGGCTCCCTCTTGCCATCACAAAGACTGGATAAGAGTGGAAGTGAGCAGAAAGTGACCCAGACTGCCTTCCTCACTGATGGCGCTTTGCCACCTACCAGCCCAATTTCACTTTGTAAAATCATTTCCAATAATGTTGACAGCCAGATGCAGTGACAGCCATAAGCCGCACATGATGAAAATGAGGACGAGCAGGCTACCCACTTGAAGTCAGTGATGTTTGTAGATTCAAAGGATGCCGGGTACGGTAAATATTTATGGAAAGAAATCAAACAAGCAGGTGAGTAAGTAGATGGGAAGCATACATAGAGACCCAGATGGTTCCACTTATTGAGGGAAGAAAGTGAGACTTTCTGTCAGGCCTGGAAATGCTGAAAATTTTTCCTGGACTTTACCATGGGAATGAGGTTGTCCATGCTGCAGAGGATTCTGGCTCCCTTGTGCCCTTTCATGGAAGAGAAGAGGAAGGGGCTGCTGAGTTGGGTTGACATGCTCTGTGGCCCTCCACAGGAAACCGGCTTCTCTGGTTCACCTTCCACACCCCTTCCAGGGTCCTGCTGTCTGAAGAGGGAAGAAACACCCAGATACAAGAGCGGAGGAGGGGTCTCTGAGATCCAGGGAAGCCCTGAGAGAGAGATACGCCTGGTGAGGGTTCATTTCTAAAAACTGTCCCAAGGTAAGGTCTTTCAGGGTCTTACAGAGTCACACAGCCCCCTTTGGCTTGTGGACTTTACAGGTGAGGATGCCTTCAAGGATGTCAGGGCTACCCCTCCAACCTCTGCTTCCCTTCGCTTCCCTCCCAGCCAGGAATCCAGATGTATTCTGTGTGCAATGCAGACTCAGTGTGAGGTCTGCACAAACCATTTGAAGAAGGGCTGGGTGGGTGCATGTTCAGTCAAGGTGGCCCACAGCTCCCCAGATGACAGCAAAGTCTTTCATTCAAACTCCTTTGCTCCTCCCCCTTTAAAAATTCATTTCCAAAGATGACCACCTGGGGGGAAGTTTAGTAAGGACTGTTTTTCACTGAATTTAGAATGAATCCAGATGCCCCAACCAGTCCTGGGAGGCTGCCTTTCTCCCAGCCAGGGCCCTGCCCCCACTGAGCGGCCACCCATTTTCAGTTTCTGCCCTGAGCTTCTGTCCCAACTCCCACCCTCCATCCATCACTGCCTCACCCCCTTGCCTTGGTTCTCTTCCCCTTGACCCCAACAACTACAGGTTTAAATGTCTCCTCACAGATCCTCCTTCCCCAACTCCTCATGAAACTTTGTCTCCCTTCTGCCTTCAGGAATGCCTTTTCTTTTCCTTCCTTCCTTCCTTCCTTCCTTCCTTCCTTCCTTCCTTCCTTCCTTCCTTCCTTCCTTCCTTCCTTCCTTCCTTCCTTCCTTCCTTCCTTATTAGAAACAAATTCTTTACTTTCTGCAACCTGAGATTCTCCATTCATTAGTGTGATTGTTTGGTGTGCCTCCATCTCAGGGACTCTTTGTGGGCAGCGGGTGAATCTGCTTTCTTTTGCAGGGCATACCCAGCACCAGCACAGCCCTGGCACTGAGCCTACCTGCTGGCTAAACATGCATTGAATGAATGAATAAAAATGTCACTTAGGTTTTTCCAGATCTGCCTCACTGAATATTCACGAAGGGGCTGGTGGGTGGAGGCTGAGGAATGGCCGCGTGCTGTTTTTGCCACTCTGCTGGAGTTCTGTATGAATTTCCTGGCTCTGCCATCACAAAATCCCACATACTAAGTGCTTTAAACAGCAAAAATCGATTGTCTTGCAGGTTTGGAGACCAGAAGTACAAATTCAAGACCAGCAGGGTCATGTGCTCTTCAGGCACTAGGGCAAATCCTTCCTTACCGCTCAGTCTTCTGGGGCAGGGGGTGCACAACTGACCCATGACCTGCTGTGTCTCTGTGTCACTCCCCATAAAGACAACAGTCATGACTTCAGGACCCACCCTGCTCCAGGAGGATCTCAACCAATTACACCTGTGATGCTTGTCTCCAAATAAGGTCACATTCTAAGGTTTCAGGGAGGCCAAGTATGGGGGGGGGGCGGGGGCGGGACACTTTTCACCCCAGTCCAAGTCTGCAGCTGCTGGCTTCTGTCTGACTTCTCTAGTTTCCATCCACTGTGTTGCACACACTCCAGTCCCCAGCTCTCCTCTCAGAAGATGGGATGTGATAAACAAGCCTTGCAGGCATGCAGGCAACAGGGCTTTCAGTCCTTTGAGAAAATATGAAGTACCGATTTCTTTTTTTTCCTTAATTTTTAAGAGACTCGGTCTCACTATGTTGCCCAGGGTTGTCTTGAATCTGCAGACTCAAGTGATCCCTAGCATCAGCCTCCCATGTAACTGGGATTACAGGTACATGCCACCATGCTCAGGAAGTACAATTTCCTAATGTTAAAAATGACCCTGCTGCTCTGTCCCTCCACTGTCCTCTCCCCTTCCCTGTGCTCCAGTGTCACAGTATGCAGAGTCCTGGGTAGACGTCATATCTACCAACAGAGAAGAGGAACTTGTTCCAAGCACAGACCAGTGACTTTTGTGGTTTCTAGTGTGAAGTCACATGTCAACGTGCACTTGAACATGGGAATCACTAGCTCGCTGAGGCACCCCTAATGAGGACACAGAGTTAATGGGTCAGACCCCAATTAAAATAGTCTGGGGCTCAGCGTTAGCACCCCTCAGCAGGCACCACAGAGGCATAGGGATGCAAAGTGTCTCTTCAGAAGAAGATAAAGTGATGACCCCAGTTGGAGACAGGCATTTCCATAAGATTGACCTTGCCTGCCAGGCAGCAAACTGGGGCTGTATGCTGAACTCCTACCAATTTCTGGAAGCTCTAGGTGTGATCATCTGGGTTTTCTGAGATGCAAATGCCAAGGTGGGAATAGACATGGAGATTCACTGGAAAAATGCCTGAGCAAGAGCAGGGAGAAAGAGGTTAGGAGAACACTCAGATCACAATGGGGCTGGCCCTGATAAAGAAGGGAGGGAAGGAGGCCTTAGATTGCTGTCCAAGAGAGTCCTGGGGTCACAGTTGCCTGTGGGAGGAAGGGAAGATCTCTCAGGAGCAAACCTTAGTATCCTTGCCATGATCAGCACTGGGCTGGGAGCAGCCTGTGAAGTGTGGGCTCAATACATCAAGGTTCACAGGGTGGCATGTATGGTGTCAGGCGCATGTGCTCCCCAAAGTAGAGTTCAGAGAGTCAATGGTTAAAAGGGCCATAGCCCAGTCCTTCTCCCAGCTAATGCCCTATTAGCGAGAGAACCTGGGGTGTAGGGAACTTCAGCCAGACCTTTTCCAAGTGGGTGGGGGATGTTGGAGGGAGGCCATCTCCCCCCCACACCCCCCTGCCTCTTGCTGTCTGCCGCCCTCCCACACCCCCCTGCCCCACAGCTGCATGAGTTTCGGTGAGGCTTTAACATCAGTGAGGGTTGGATGTTCTCAGAAGAAAGCAAGCCATGACATCACTTTCTACACAAAAGCCACATCTATTTTGACAGAAAAATGAGTGTCCAACCAGCCCTTAGTTGCTCTGGGTTTGCCCTGGACACCTCTTTTGTCCTACAGTCTAACCATGGGTCTTAGGGGACGTGGGGCACATCTTTTCCATGTTTTTGGGTGGTTTTGTTTTGTTTGTTTTCAAAAGGCTTAAAAGATTGTGAGCATTTTGTACTTCCCAGTATTTTCTGTTTTGAGTTCCCCCGGAGATTGACTGTGCCAGACTGATCAAGAGTGATACTTACTTGTGGCTTCAAGGCTTCATTTTTGTCTCCTAGAAGGTTGAGGTTTAAAGGAAAGGAGGAGAGTGGGTGTGACCATGTCAGCAGATGTGAAATCAGGCAGACAAAAATAAACAGGGTGTTCTTGCTTCCTCTTTGCAGGGCTCACATTCTCCCAGTGACAGGTTACTTCTCCCAGGTAACACCGGGGGAACTGACCCACACCCAGATCCTTGGTTCACATTTTCTCTAACAGCTTCTAGGAGTTTCCTCTGGCTGCCCTCACCTCAAACCTTCACAACTCACCTGCCAACCATGTAGATTATTGATGGTGTCACAGATGCTTTTTCAAGTTGCTTTCTACATATAGTACAAACATCTCCATGTGCTCTGGCATTCTGAAGTTCTCAGCTACTTTATTACCCCGATAAAATCAATCTGGCCCCAGTTCCATGACTGGAAATTCCTGGGTCAGATATATTTGGTGGCAAAATGAAAAACCTTAAAGATGAGACATGAGCCTTTGACTTGGCATTGCTTGTGTGGATAGTTATGCCAAGGGAACAATCATATTAGGCCGAGATTTATGAACACTGATATCCATTGTTAGCCAAGAGCTGAAAATCACCCAAAGACAGGGGACTGGTTTCCAAGTCACAGCCTGCTTCTATTGTAACCCTTTTTTTTTTTTTTTTTTTTTTTTTTTTTTTTTTTTTTTTTTTTTTTTTTTTTTTTAAGATTAGTGATTCCTAACTTTTCGGAACCTCTTAGAGGATGTGAGAAAAACTACCAACCCTCTCCCTGGAAAAAGCACATGGTATCACATGGTATAATTTTTACAAAATACAGGAAACTTATGTATCTTTGTTTGAAAAAAGTTGTTTAATATGTGTTCTTTATACTCAGTGACATGAATTATGTAGAAAGAAAAGATTACCAAGTAGCATGTATAATAAGCTCACAATGTTGTAAAGTGAGACTAATTTACCTATATTCACATACCTGTACATTCACACAGATGGCTGTTATGGAGATAGGCCAAGCAGATCTCCCGTCAAGAGGAAAGGTGGAGCACCGTGAGCTGAAAGCCCCTGGCTGCAGCCTGAAAACTGAGGTCACTCCTGGAAACCCCCAGCCATAACTGAGGGAAGCAGCACTGATGTTATTATTTCTAAAGCTTCATATTGGGTTGGTCAGGCTTCTCTCAGAGACTCACCCAACCTAACCCTTCCATTCTCCTGCTTCTCCATCTGCCCTTACAAGTGTTGGGCTTGATTTACAATGCTTCCTCTCTCCCTCCAAGTCCTGATGCTTTGCCCTTTTATACTTTGATGATATTTTAAATAAGTCAGTTGAACCTGATTTTGAACTTTCTTAGCTTTTACTTCCCAAGGGTCTATGCTGGCTATGATGTCCTATCTTTTTTGCCCTGCCAATTAAAATTATTGTTGTCACCAGGAAATGTGTTTTCTTTTACTTGAAATATAAGTATATGGTTGACTTTTGAACAATGCAAGAGTTAGGAGTGCTGACCCCCCATAGTTGAAAATCTGTTTATAACTTTATTTCCCCAAAACTTAAATACTAATAGTATGTTGTTGACTGAAAACCTTTCTAATAACTAGTTGATTAACATATATTTTGTATGTTATGTATTATGCGCTGTACTTTTTGATGAGTTCATGTGATGTTTACAAGACTTATAGGTAAGTAAACCTGTGCAATATGCACTTGTCCTGTTCAAGACTCACCTGTACATGCTGATGATATCTTTATATTCAGATATGCTCTTCAGATATGAAGTCCCATGGATCACAGAATTTGTTTGCTTCACAAAAACTGGGTGCCTCATTGACCTACAACAGATGATCTCAACGTCCCACGAAGAGAATTCTTAGCAGCAGCCAAGCTTCCTACAGCACACATAACAGAACTGGTTGGGGCCACTCTTGCTGGGGCCCAAATGAGATCATTTATAGGAAACTCTTAGCAGTGCTCCATAAATATCAGCTATTATTGCCATATTTTAATTCCCCAGGACAATATCCTTTTAATCATTCAACAGTAATTAATTACACACTAGTGAGATTCCAGGGTGACAAGAGAGACCTAGCCTCCACTCTCCAGAGCTAGTCAGCTCTTCTGTGGGCACCCAGTGATGTTAGAAACAGAAGGCTCTTCTCTTTCAGGCTTTAAAAGCTGTTTCCCACTGATACACCCTGAAAGCTGCTTTCAGGGCCACAAACAATCACTCAGGATATTTGGTTTTGAGGGATACACAGAGCAGAGCTGCCTGAATTTCCATCCAGAGCCACTGCTTCCTAACCATAGAAATTTAGGCAATTTTTTTTACTTCCTCTGTGCCTCAGTTTCCTCATCTGTACAAAGGGGTAGATAGCAGAACCAGTCTCATGAGCTGCTGAGAGAATGAAATGCTGATAATGTATGGCATGTGGAGAATGGTGTTGGGAGTGGAGCATGTACTGTAAGTGATAGTGATCATGACCATCCTTGTTATCACCTGTTACCAACAGTTCTGACACTGCTCCCAGCAAGATGGTTGTGAGGGAAAGCAAGGTGGCCACCTTCGCATCAGTGAAGAAACCCAGGCAACAAGGTCATTTCTGTAGCTTATAACTGCAGCTTATAACTTATAACTGGAGTTCTCCAGTTATATCCCCCTTGGAGATCTCCAGTTATATTCCACAGGATGGCAGGGAAGCTTTCTTTTTCACACAGGTGGGGTGTGATTGAAAGTCATCATTGCTCTGGTATGTGTAATAGCAAAGACATAGAAGTAGCCTCTGGGTCTGGGACTAGCAGACTGGTTAAGAAATCCCTGACATCTTCAAAGTAAAATATTAGCACTTAAAAAGAATGAGGCAAGTGCATGTTAACTGATGTCCAAGAGTATTGTTAAGTGAAAAAAACAAAAGCAAAAGGCTGGGCATGATGGCGCATACCTGTAAGCGGCAGCCTAGGAAACCACAAGTGGGGCCAGAGATCGCTGTTTGAGTCCTACCTGGGCCACATAGCGAGACCTAGTCCCCAAAATATAGCTAGGCGTGGTGGCGTGCGTTTGTAATCCCAGCTACCTGGGAAGCTGAGGCTGGGGATTGCTTGAGTCTGTGGTACCTTGGGCAACATGAGCCTGCAGTTCCACAGGCAAAAAATAGACCTAGTCTTAAAAATAAAATAAAAAAAGTAAAGGCAATGCCTGTCTCTTTGCTGTTTGTTTGTTTGTTTTTTAAACAAACAAACAAACAAATATGCATGCCTTTGGGTTCTGCACTGTGATAGCAATCATCTCTGGAGGGAGCACCTATGACTGGAAGCCAGGGGTACAAGGGCCACCTTGATCTCATTGTGTGTTTGTTTGTACCTTTTGAATCAAAGCCATAAGCATGCTTTTTTGTTTTTAAGAGTAAGCAGAGATTGGAGCTGATTCAGAAACCAGCGGTTCAGTTCATTCTGTGCTGTTAAACATCTTTTGCTGCTCTCTATGCAGCTGGCCCTGGGCTGATTCAGGGCCATCAGGCAGCCTCCCTCCCCTGTGGGTGAGTGGAAGCCACGTGGGGCCCTGTGGTAGGCAGATGCTTCTAGCTGGGTCTTCCTGTGTGGCAGAAGAGCTGGGGTATGAGACTGAGAGCAGCAAAGAGTGATTCCAGCAGGCTGGCAGCGGCTGCACGCACAATGCAAGGTCCTGGTGTAGCATCTGGGTCTGGCCTGGGTGACTTTCCAGGGCAGAGAATTGTGACACAAAGGGTCATTGTAAGCACCACGGAAAGAGGCTTCATCGAAGCTGCTTCTCTCCAATTCCGCAGTGGTGGGATCGGAGCAGTCCAAGGCTCAGGAAACAGATTTGGAGGAGCCAGGGCTCCCGAGTCTGCTCTAGGCAGCAGTGGGATGGAAAGAGCCCAAAGGACCCTAGGTTAATGCTTCATCCATCTGGCTGAAATATAAAGGCTCTTTTTAGAACTCCCCCTGAAGTGGCTCTTCAGCTTTGGGACACACACAGCATTGTGTGGGGGACATTCCCTGCAGCCAAGCAAAAGCGATAGAAAGGCCCTTTCAGTTAAGTGCAAAATAAGCAGGGCTCTGTCCAAAGGCAGGGGGCCCTTTGCCTCATGGGCCCCCTGGGAATTCATATACCGGTTGACACCGTTTACTGCCTATAAGGTATTAGATGAGGGCTTTCCAAATTCCTTGAGTAAATGATTCTTTTATACCTATATAAAAACCACATATACATGTGGTTTGTATACATGAACATGTCAAGTCAAATAGCCTTTACATTCAAAAGTTACAGGAATAATAATACTGCCTCCTTTCTTTGTTTACCCAAATCTGAATCTGGTTAATCCCAATTTTTTCTGCCTACAGATGGTCACACCTGTAATTCCTTTTCTGATGTGACCCATTCATTCATTTACTGAGCACTTGGGAGACTCCGCCCATGTGGCAGGCACTGTGTTGGGATGTAGCAGTGGATAAAATGGGTAAAGAGATTTGCATTCTAGTGAAAAGATGGGGTGATCACGTGGTGTCAGGTAAGGGTGGAGAGGGAAAAAGGGGTATCTGGGTGTACTTCCTAGGGTAATAACCTGAGGATTGTAAGTGCGGGAGTCCTTGAATGTTGGGAGAGTAGGTTCTAGGCAGAAGTAATGGTAACTCCTGAGCTCACATTAGTTACGCTTTACTTATTTGGCAAAAACCTGTCTTGGTTAGATCCAGCTTTCCACACCCACATCTGTGCAGCTGAACCCTGGCTGGAGAGAAGCATGCCACTGTGTTGGCTAGCCCTGCTGAAAGTCAGGCCCAGATTCTTAGGGGTGTGAGCAGGAAGCATTTATATTCCCATCATACTTCTCCAGACCCTTCATTCTCTCACTCCCCTAGATGATGTGCCCCAGCAACTACTCTCCTCAGCCTCACTCTCAACTAACTCTCCTTCCTATTTCTCTGAGCAAATTAATCAGAAGAGCTATGATCATGTCAAGTGCCCAATACTTTGTGCACTTACCTGATTCTGACCCAAATCCTTCTCCACATACCATGGGTGAAACGGGCAATGGAGCCAGCCCCTTTCTGTGCTTCAGGAATGATTCTCCAAAAATCCTCCTCTCTCATTAGCAAGTCTCCTCCCCCAGCCCCACCTCACTGGATCATTCCCATCAACTGAAAATATGCAGTACCATCTGCCTTATTAAAAAAAGTTCCCAACCCTTCCCTTGATGCATCTTTCTGTTCTATTCCACTTTGCATGACAAAACTCTGAGGAAGAGTTGTTTAGATGGGCATCTCCAAGATCTCTCCTTCCACTTCCTCTTCAAGTCTTCGCTCAGGAGTCACTTTCTAAGTGACACCTTCCCTGCCCACTACTTAAAAAAATGTACCCCACCTTATTGACTTCCTCATTTTATATTCTTCCATAGCTCTCATCACTTTCTTATATACCTATAAGGTACATATCTGCTTTTATTTCCCCTCCTGCTGCTGTCCTGTAGCCTTCATTGAAGTCCAACCAGGGCAGAGATGTCTTGTTCACTGCCATATCTGAAGCACCTGGGAAGGGCCCAGAGCATCACACGTGAATAAATGAATGAATGAATGAATGCATAGTGAGGGCAAAGGCCAGAATGGCTGGAGTAGAGTGCACAGGGTGGAACAGAGAAATAGAAGGGTCAGAGGCCCCATCCAGGAGATCAAAGGGAGGATCTTATTTTCAGTACAGGTCAGGTTTGGAGCTGAATGGGGAAAGGCAATAATATTCAATTGATATCACTGAGATTGACAGGTCCAGCTGAAAGTTCCACATTTTACCAGTATGTTCATTGGTGGGAAATTTTTACATCCGCATCCTCATGGAGATAGATCTCAAGATTAAAGGAAAATCTGTATGTTGATAATGTCACCTGTTTTATTTATTTATTTATTTATTTTTAATTATTAATTTATTTATTTATTTGAGACTAGGTCTCACTATTTTTGCCTGTGGAACTGCAGGCTTACGTTGCCTGGGGTACCACGGACTCAAGTGTGACACCTGTTTTATTTGCATGGCTGTGAGTATGGCTTTGGAAAAGAATTACTGGGGAAAAGAATGTAGAACACTTCTCACTTAAGACAGCAATACAAAATAAAGTGTTGTTGGTAAACACTTAGACAAAACACAGAAACACCCATGCTCTGCTTACTTATCAGTGGAAATATTTAGCTTTTTAATAGTTTGCTTTTTAAACAACTGGTGTGCAAAATTTAACACCTTTCCCCCCCAGATATTAACCAACTGATGTTTCTATGTACACAGAACAGATAAAAACCTGCCTAGACTAAATAACCACACTGTGATTCTAAATGTTGGGCACAGAATCTGAAAGCCCTTTAACTATCAAACAGTGGCACTAACACAAGCAGAGGCTTCCTGGCATTCTAAGTATTCTTTCACGGTGGTATGTCATGTTGTTCCATGCTCATGGGATGCTATCTTTATCGGTTTTTGTTTTTGTTTTTGTAGAAGTACAGGTGTTCCACTGACTAAGAGGGGACAAGCTAGTTTGGTCAGAAAATACCTAGATTGTGGCTTCAGGTGCATGTGTTTAACTGCGGGGGCTAATGCAGCTGCTTCTAGATCTGCAGGGGAGTGGAAAGTCAAGTCTTAGTTTCTGAGCACTCCAGGCAAGCCAAGATTGTGGGGGTGGAAGGGGAGACAGGAGGGGAACCAAGGATTATGGGTCTAGGTGGCTGCCAAGCTAGGATGGAAAGAGAGTAATTTGCACAAGAGGCCCTGACTCCAAGTGTTCCTGCAACAGGACCCAGCTGTTAGAACTGAACCCGCAGGAAGGCGGCTGCGGTCTTCTACGCTGATAAATGTCCTCACCTCTGTTTCAGGGGTCACTAAATTTACTTGGAGTTCAGAAATCTCCATACAAAGAACAAGGCACCAGGGCAAGTTTTTATTGCTGCCCTAAGGACCTCAAACGTGTGCGCTTTGGGTAACTACAGGACTTTGCCCTTTCCCCTGTTCCTGAGGACTTGGTCTCCTGTCCATGCTTTGCTCATCACGTTGACCTCCTGGACACTTTCTCCTCCGTGCCTTAGTCTCCGCACCTGTCAAAGCGAATGCTGACCAGCCCACAGGTGACACCCCGGTGCTCCAATCATGAACCTTAGGCCCTTAGGCAAGCAGGGTAGTGGGCCAGCCCGGGCAGAGGTGGCCTCGCGCCGCACCGGGAAACTGAGGTGAGGCGCGAGGGGCGTTTAGAACCCCTCAAATACCAAGGCCCACACAGGCTGCCAGGCCACCCGGCAGCGAGCTCCAAGCGGAGCCCCCCAGCCCAGCTCTCCGGGGCGGGGCCCGGCAGAGGTCCGGAACGGGTTCAAGACTCGCAGGGGCTGACGGTAGAGGGAAAGGTCCCGCGTAATTCCCTTGTCCAAGCGCGGAAGCCGCCCGCCGGCCCCACCTCGGGGTTCCCCAGCCAGCCGCGGGGCGGGCGGCTGGGCCACGCGGCCGGGTGCAGGCCGGCCCGGTAGCCCGCCCCCGCGCCGA
>PVHY01027782.1:0-15863 GCA_004024945.1 Uropsilus gracilis | reverse complement strand
GCTGGGTCTGGGGATCACAGTTCAAGTCCCACCCAGGGCAACACAGCGAGACCTAGTCCCCCAGAAAATAGCTGGGCGTGGTGGTGCCTCCTGTAATCCCAGCTACCTGGGAAGCTGAGGCTGGGGATTGCTTGAGTCTGTGGTACCCTGGGCAATGTGAGTTTGCGGTTCCATGGGCAAAAATAGCAAGACCTAGTCTCAAAAAAAAAAAAATAAAAAATAAAAGAGAAGAGATGGGCATGGAGCTCAGAACTGACTAGAGAGTGGGATATGAGTTAGTGGATTCATGTCTGTGAAGGTCAAGTTTGTGGAGCACGGTCCTTCCAGAACTGAACAGGTGGCTGGTACTGCTGTGGATTACTGTGTCAATTCTGTATCACCAGCTGTATTGGGGAAGGTTTCCCCAGTGCTCGGCCTTCATCCATCCTACGGGGAAAGTGGACTGTTTATTGCTATGATTGACCTCGTAACAAGAAGAGGAACAAGAAGTATGGGTGGTGAAGCCGGCTACTCACATCCTCCACAGATGCAGACAGCCTTATTGCAGTCACCTAGCCTTAAGCCATTTGCCTGCCCTGGGATTTGTTAATTGAAAGCCCCCAGGGAATACCTGGCATCATTAGTTAGTATGCGTTTAAACATCTAATGTGGTGAGAGATGGGGGGGGGGGGGGCTGGGGAAGGGCCGGTGAGCAGGGAAACGTTGCACCTGCTGAAAACATTGACCATCCTTCGCTGCTCTAAGGAGCGAGTCCTGCTTTCTGTTTCGCGTGGTGATTGTCCTCAGCTGTGGAGTTATTTTTGCAGACGACAGCTTGAATGGCTGTCCTTGGTCCAGCCTGTCCGCGGTGACCCCGGTGTGTGACTAGCAGCACCGCCACTGTTGTTTGTTCTAGAAGCTGCTTTTCTGAGGATGAGAACAGGCAGGCGTGGGCTTCATGGAGTGTTCTGCAAACCCACGTCTCCTGTTTATTTTGATGCCACGGCTGGAAAACAAGCATTAGGTGGCATTCCTGGGGAACCAGGCTCTTGTGGGGCCAGACCGTCTTCTCTGGGAACTTGTATTTAACTCCCTGCTGGGGAAGGGGCTTGTGGGATTGCTTTCTGAAGCCCTGAGGAAATTGGAATGATAGGGTCAGTGCTTGGATTTCGGAGATGAAGAGAGTTTGCGGGACCAAACAGCCATGGCCGAAGTGCTTCCTACCAAGTTACATTTGAATAAGAGCGCCTGAGTGTGGAAACACGACTTGCTTATTAGAATAATCCACCTAAATACTGACTGGCGGTCTACACCTCAGGACACCTGTCACTCTCTTTGCTCTCTCATGTTGCTGCGTGCATCAACCGGGGGTACAGATAAGTGAGCACAGAGCCGACCGTTTCCCTCTGTCTGCCTTCGTAGGTAGAACCACTGGGCATAGAAGCTGCTCTCTCCACCTGCAAGCAAGCTGGGCCGACACGGAGAGCTGGCACTATGCCGTGTGACTCTGCATCCTAGGCTGCCGCCTAGGACCTGAGTGGCCCGTGGCCCGTGCTTCCGGAGACCTGGAGAGCCTCTTCAGTTCGGGATGGGGTAAGTGTGGCATTTGCAGAAGGTGGAGAAAGACACCTCAGGCTGCTAACGTCTTTATCGTCTGAGCAGCTTGTACCGAAACCTTCTCCAGGGAGGTGGGAAGTTCATTAAGTGAGACGTTGTTTGGGGGACGAGAGCGGCTGCCCATTCTCCCCAAGCCCTTTCTGAGGCTTTGACTGGTTTCTGGAACCTTCTGAAACACTGAGCTCATTCTTGTTGCAGCGTTTCCATGGACAGGCCAGTCTTCTGGGTTCGGTGAGGGCAGTGTGGTGGTGTACCCCGAATCTGGTACCCTCCTGTGTTGGGTCTGCTCTGTGAGAACCACTTCTGATTTCTAACCTCTTGGGTCAGGCTTTCTCAGAGGAGATGGTTTTGGAGACGTCACAGGGACCTCATCCTCTCTGTCTTCCTCTCCATCTGCTTCTTTTTGGTTTCCCCTGCTGCTGGCTGATAACATTATATGGTATTGGTAATATGTTTGTTGGTCCAGAATCATACCAGGAAAGGGGATGGTGGGGTGGGTTAGGTTTGCAGCAGCAGATTTGAGGTGATAACAGGCTTTTTCTGGGGCTGTTGGGCGTGAGCTCACTTCACTTTGAACAAGAGAGGCTGAGCGTTGGTCTGAACTGTTGAGTGGACTGTTTCCTGTGGTCAAGTGGGATATTGTCCGTGCCCACATAGCAGACCAGGAGGTAGACATGCCGTTTTCACAGGAGCTAGAGGGAGAGAAGAAATATGCTAGCAAGATGCCCCTACCCCACCGCCTGCTGCGCCACCAGGCTTTTCTAGAGTCTCTAGAGTTTTCTAGAGACCAGCTTCACGTCCACTTTACTCTCCCTTTTGCAAGGGGACAGTGCACGTGGACTCTGCACTCTCCATTTGCCTCAGAGGGGGAGGAGGATTTAGACCAAGAGGGCCTTCATAACTCTAAAGTCACTCCTGTTCTTTTCCAGTTGGGCCCTTTCCATGAATAAACCCACCAAGCCTTGCTTGCTGATAGTGATATTGAACAGGTATCAGCTTTTGGTATTATGTTGATGGGTCCAGAATTGGCATGGAATAGGAGTCTTGGCAGAGAGCCAGAACCACAGATGCCTTCTGAGACATGATCCCTACAATTAAAGAAAACAAAAAATGCATCTTAACAACATGAACATGAGATCTATCTGCTTGACAGATTTATATTTATTGACTTATTTTTAAAAAATCTTTACTAACTTGATTCAATACTTCCTGAACTGGGCAGCATCGAATCGAGCAGAGAGAAAGGAGCTCCTTTGGCAGGATTTTAGATGTTGCTGGTAACTGTGGGCACAATGTTGTACAGCCAGTCCCTAGAACGCATTCATCTGGCATAACTAAAATTCCGTTCTTGTTGATTAGCAGCTCCCTGTTTCTTCTCCATCTTTCCTGACAACTGCCATTCTATTCTTTGCTTCCATGAGTTTGACGATCATAGCTACTGCAGATGAGTGAAATTTTGAGGTCCTTCTGTGCTGGAATATTTCAGTTAGCACCATGTCCCTGTGGTTTATCCATTCTGTTGCATATGCAGGATCCCCTTCCTTTTTCAAAGGTGCATAATATTCCACACACATCCTCTCCCCCCCCCCCCCCCCAGTACCTAATGTATGCCTGGTATTCTGCTAAGTGCCTCCTAGCAGGCCATGACTATGATGTTCCTATGAGCCCATGACTTAACCCAGCTATTTTTATATCTACATTTTTATATTACATTTAAGTGTGTTTTCTCTGACTTCTAAACCCAGGGCCATTCCTATCTGTCTTAACTGTGGTCTCCCAGATATAAATAAAGGTGATTAGTTGGTGGTCATTCTGCTGGTCCTACTGCTTCTAGAATTCTGAGCCTCCTGGATTCATTTCTAAGCTATCCTTTTCTATATTAGTTCTTCATAGCACATCTCTGTTGATGAATTTGATACATTTGGTATTGCCGTCCCCCCCCCACCCAAACCTGTAGATGGACATTAGGTGATTACCACATTTTGGCTCATGCAGGAGAGCTGCGGTAAATATGGGTGCTCTGATCTCAGTGAGATCAGACTTTCAGGTGGAAAAATACCTAAAAGTGGGATTGCTGTTTTGTCTGCTAGTTCCATTTTTAATTTTTTGAGGTGCCTCCTTGAGGCTCCGTTAAAGGTCCATGATTTTGTATTTTGATCTCTGCCATTTTTAGTTTCCCACCTGGCATTCCAGGCCCTGCTCCCTGGATCCTGCTGTGGCTTGTTCTTCCTGTCTTACCTGTTGCTCCTTCTGCCAAACCCAGGCCCACAGTCATAGCCACTCCCTTCGCCTCCCAACAGCCACAGGAGACGAGGTTCTTCGGGATTCATGTTGTATTATCACCATCGGCCTACGGGCCTTTTCTGTGCTTGTACAAAGGAATTAGCTTATGTATGCTATTTGGAATGTCACAAAAATGTGTTTAAGGGGTGACCTGAAAGGTTGACCTTTGTGAACCACAAAAGAACAGTTCAACTTTATTTTTTTTTCTCTTTTTTTGAGACTAGGCCTTGCCATGTAGCCTGGGGTAGTCCCGAACCCGCGGACTTAAGCAATCCCCAGCCTCAGCCTCCCAGGTAGCTGGGATTACAGGTGTGTGCCACTGCTCCTGACTGCTTTTTCAAGACCAGGTCTCACTATGTTGCTGGGATAGTCTCAAACCCGTGAACTCAAGCAATCCCTGGCTTTTTGCCTCCTAGTGCTTGGACTACAGGCATATGCCACCCCACCAGGCTCAGTTCAATTTTCCTAAGAAGGAGGAATGAACTCTCCCTATCACCCCCCTACCCCGAACCATCAGAGGTGGAAGATTATTACCAAGTGTCAGCTCTCTCCATGTCTGTTATTTGCATTTATCTTCCTGAGGAGCTAACCTTTCCTCTGTTGCCACAGGAAATTCAAATCAAAGGCCCCACATACAGCATAGTCCGCATTATTCTCTGATCTTCCATTTCTATGGTAAGGACTAATGCTTGGGTGGGCTACTCGCCATAAGCTCAATCATAATCCCTGAGTCTAGGTAAGTAAATGACAGTCCATGATATAGATGACACAGATGCAGAGATGATGGAAATGACACCTGCTCTGTGTGCTCTGCCTCCTCCCCTGGGCCTGCTGTGAAGTGTCCATGTTAGACCAGGTAACTCCAGGTAGCTAGTGACCCCTTTCCTTTCTCAGACACGGCCCCCCCTTTGACCCAGGAGTCCTTGTATCCCCAGAACAGTCCTTCTCCAGGACATTGAAGTTTCTCTGGAGAGCCCCAGGCATTCCCTCCTCCCACACTCCAACTAGGTTTTTTGCAAACTTCCCTAACGTATATTTTAACTACACATTCTCATCTCTGGTTTGAGCAGCTCCTTCTAAGCTCAGAGCATTGCAAAGTGAAGAAGTTGGGACATAATCCTGGTTTCCTGGCTCAGTGATCTTAACCGGGGCCAGAACAGTCTGGCTGACCTCCACACCATCTCCTGATTCAGCCAGACTGAGTCCTACTTCTGGACATTGGTTGCTGGCTTTCCCCTGGGATGAGCTTCCTCTAGTTCCCTTGAGAGTCAGCTCAAGCCCTCCGTTCCTTGCTGTCTCTCTATCTGCCCCATGTCACTGCCACACTCCCTTCTCCCCCTCCTTATTGCTTGTCCGATGTCACCTTTTCTACCATCTGTCCTCAACCTGATTCTGCAGCCTTGAATGCTGTGGTTGTGCCACACACTTAGTGTTTGGGGTTTCAAGTTTTGGGGGACCCATCGGTACCTGCCGGTGCTGTGTGAACAAATGCCAAGGGTGGTTCTCAGTTCTGTGGATGAAGGGAGGAAATAAGGAGGTCAGAGAACACACTTGGAAGAAAAGAAAGCAAAGGACAAGGCTAAAAATTATCAGCCCTCTTCTGCGTGAGCCCGGGTGTGTGATTTCGCACAGCAGCTGTTCATGTTGAATCATAGGGTGGGTGGATCATCTCTTGGCTCTCAGCACCGGCTGGCCCTCTGCCCCCAGGGAATGCAGGCAGATTTGGAGATGAACAATGTGGTTCTTCTCCAGTACCTGGGTCTGGGTTTTCTAGGCTTCATGCAAATGGTAACTGAAACGTGTGCAACCTCTCTTGCCTCACTCTGCAACCCAGTTTGAAAATGAGAGAGCCCTGAGCTGAGTTCACTGGCCAAATGGTCCTCTGTGACTTCTTTACTTTGGTCAACTCTGCCTCCTGGGTGACCCTGATAAGGTCTGGAAATAGAGCTGGAAATAAAGAACAAAGGAAAAGAAAGGAGTAAACATAGAGGACCTACTGTGTGCTTGGTCCGACTATGTGTCTGGTGTTCTGCTAAGTGCCTCCTACCAGTCCATGAGTATGATGTTCTTATTAGTCCATGTGACCTGACTGGTCTATTTTATACCTGCATTTGAGTTGTGTTTCTCTGACTTTTTTTTTTTGAGACTAGGTCTCGCTATTTTTGCCCATGGAATTGCAGGTTCATGTTGCCCGAGGTACTGCAGACTCAAGCAATCCCCAGCCTCAGCCTCCCAGGTAGCTAGCATTACAGGCACGTGCCACCACACCCAGCTGTTTTTTTTTGGAACTAGATCTCCCTATATTGCCCCGGGTGGGGCTCAAACTGTGATTCCCGGCCCCAACTGCGCTCCATAGGCTGTTGCTTACAGGCACGTGCCACCGTGCCCGGCTGTTTCTCTGACTTCTAAACCCAGGACCATTCCTATCTGTCTTAACTGTGGTCTCCCAGGTACAAATAAAGGTGTTTAATTGGTGGTCATTCTGCTGGTCCTGTTGCCTCTAGAATTCTGAGCCTCCTGGATTCATTTCTAAGCGGTGCTTTTCTATATTAGTCAGTTCTCCAGAGCACTTCCCTGTTGATGAATTTGATAAATTTGGTGTTGCTTGAAATACTGTGTTTAGGTGGCACATTTTTAGGATGAGGTATGCAATATTTGAGCTGCTGCCAGATTAGGGAACTGACTTTATTTCTAGATCCCCATCCCCAGGAAACACAACAAACTCATTCTTTGACCATCTCAGAAAGGTTAAATCATTCTATCCTTCCCCCTTTTGAAGCTGGAACCTCTTCAGCCAGCTTGAGGATGATCTTGTCAACGTCTTGTTCTGTAACCCACACTCCCCAGCCTGGGATGTTGTTGTCTTGGATCTGATGCGGGGGGGTGGGGTGGGGGTGGTACTCTGGAGCCTTTTGCCATCCTGCCCCTCTCCTGCCCACAGTGCATAAACATCGGCGTGGCAGGGACAGATGGCTACTCTGGGGGCATCTTTGATGTCACATTTGGTTGCCTGGGTAGGGGGTAGGGGTGTTTGCAGCCAGTCTCCATGGGAGGAGAGGCTGGCTGGGAAATACCCACTTGACAGTGGGTAAACAAAAGCTTAACTCCGGAAAAGCTGGGTGCCCTGGGACGCATGCAGGTCGGAGCAGTAATGGAGTCAGGTTTACATTAGCGTGTTTGGCTTGGAAGGAAGCCAGTCGACTCAAAGCACAGCCTTTTCTCTCTGCGCCTAATTGATGCGAGGCAGAGTTGGGTTTTATTATGGGAACGTGAATGGATGGGGGTGGGGAGCCAGCGGATGGTGAGGAGGGGGGCCACATGGGGAATGAGAGTGATGGAATTGCAGATAATTACTTTCAGGACTAGAAAGGAAATCATACGAGTGGTCCGGGTTATCCTGGCTGGAGGTTCAGGTGGAGGTAGCTGGAATCCTAGGAAAATCAAGGCAGGGTAGTGGGGACCTTATTTGTGGGACTCCTCTGATTTAACAACATCAGGCTGGTGGCTTGGGGGTTTTGCTGAAAATAGGAAGCACGGCAGTGAAGAACAACGAGCAGGTAGGGAGGGTGCCAGGCCGGCAACATCACTCCTGAAATGTAATCAAGTGTTTAAACAGTGACTGTAGCTTTCCTGGAGGCCCTTGAAGTTGCCTGTATGCAAAACATATAGGCAAGAGGCTTGATCGAAAACCTCTTTTTGTTGGCCATGGTGGTGCGTGCCTTTAATCGCAGCTCACAGAAGCGAGGCCGAGGCTGGGAATTGCTTGAGTCCACAGGTTCGAGATTGGCCTGGGGATTTGAGACCCACCCCGGGCAACATAGCGAGATCTAGTGTCAAAAAAGAGCTGAGCATGGTGGTGTGCACCTGTAATCCCGCTACCTGGAAGACTGCGGCTGGGGATCGCTTGAATCCGTGGTATCCCAGGCAACCTGAGCCTGCGGTTCCCTGGGCAACAAAGTGAGACCTAGTCTCAAAAAAACCCAAAAGCCCAAAAACCTCTTTCTCACCTGTGGGTGATCTATGTATTGTGATCTCGTTTTCTAATGCATCTGCAGAATCTCAGTCACGTGTGTAAAGGTGAGGCATTCAAGTGAACAAGGTGACATCTAGCCAGCAGGCTTGCCATGTATGGGATTTCATTTTTCATACATTGAGTCGTCCATTGGGTACCAGGCGGGTCTCATCCTGGGAAGTATCTTCAGTGGAATTCAGTGAGGGTGACAGAATGTGAACTCAAGGGCCGAGGGAAAAAAGATATCATGTCGGGCACGGTGGTGCGTGCCTCAGCCTATGGAATGTGGCTGAGACTGGGATGCGGTTCGAGTCTTGGCCGGGGCAACGTAGCAAGACCTAATCCCCCCAAAATAGCTGGGTGTAGTGGTGCACGCCTGTAATCCCAGCTACCTGTGAAGCTGAAACTGGGGATCACGAATCCGTGGTAACCCAGGCAACTTGAGTCTGCAGTTCCATGGGCAAAAATAGTGAGACCTAGTCTCGAAAAAGAAAAAAAATGATATCATGGAAAGTTTGCAGGGCCGTCAGTGAGAGGTGGCAATGAAAAATTTGGTACAATCCAAATGCCCCCAGCCAGGCATGGTGGCTCGTGCCTGTAAGCTTCAGCCTATGAAGCGCTGGGGCTAGGGATCGCAGTTCAAGTTCTGCTTGCAGCAACACAGCGAGACCTAGTCCCAAAAAATAGCTGGGTGTGGTGGTGTGCACCTATAATCCCAGCTACCTGGGAAGCTGAGGCTGGGGATTGCTTGAGTCCGTGGTACCCTGAGCAATGTGAGCCTGCGGTTCCATGGGCAAAAATATTTTCAAAAAAAAAAATACCCCCAAACAGACAAATGGGTCAGAAAGTTGTGGTCTGTGTACACAATGGAATATTATTTATCAATCAAAAAAGACATGCCATTTGCAGCAGCATGGATGGAGCTGGAAGGAATCATGTTAGTGGAAATAAGCCAGAAAGAAAAAGGGAAATATGGGATGGTCTCACTTAAATGAAGGAGAGAGGACAAGAAAAAAAATGGACAAGAAAAATTTAAAAGCTGTCAACGGAACTGAAGAGCAAGAGAGGGGGAGGAGGGTAAAATCGGGGGAGGGATGAGCACAAGAGATTAAGATGGTTCATAGGTGATAAGATTGTGGGAGAACCTTGGGTAGACATATATATGTCTATATGTATATACATGTATAATGAATACATGTATATACATACATATGGACATTAAATGTGTACACACATGTATATACATATATAATATACATGTATACACACATGTATATACATACACAATAAATGTATGCACACATAATAAATATGTACATACATATACAACACATGTATATATGCATATAATAAATCATATGTATATATGTATATACATACATAATAAATAAAAAGATATCTATATGTATATACATATATGCATATACCATACATATACACACAATATGTATATACACATCTATTAAATGTATATTTATAACATACATGTATACACATCTATAATAAATCATATGTATGCACATATACACATATAATAAATATATATTATATCTGTATGTATATATGTATACACATATGTAATAAATCAAAATATAAATATTAAAAAGAAAAGAAGAGGAAAAATTTGGTGCATTTGAAGGGTCAGGACATTCACCATTCATGACTGGGACAGTTATTAACAGTAATACTGTTAGTAATTTCTGCTGTCTCTAAAGCGCTTGCTTTCCGACTGAGCACAGTTCTACGTGCTTGGCTTGTATTAACATGCGTAATCTTTCTGATAACATGATGATCTCTGGCTTCTCATCAGAGGAAACAGAGAGATAAAGTGGCTTGACTGGTGCCCGCAAGTCCAGGTGGGCTGCTGGCAGTTGAGCAGTTGGTACCCCCGATTCTGTGGTTCTCCCCATTGCTGGTTTTCCAGTGTTGCTAGAACAGTCAGTCCAGCTACATTAGTTACTCCTTTTTTAAAGTCAGGGCCAACCACTCACGCGGGCAGTTAGTATTTCTGCTCTCTCCTGGGGAACCCAGTGGACCTGGGTGGTCCACTTGGGCATGAAGCGACCTCATCCACGACTCTTCTTTAGGTCCACACAGGGTGGTGTGAATCGCCCGAAAGATTGTGGGAACATGCAGATGGGAGTTTTACCACTCACTTCCTTGGTGCAGTGACTGGGGGGTTAGCTTTGGGGGGGGGTGTTTCTGCTCTCAGTGTTGAGGCTGCTGGAAATTCTCTCCTGCCGGGGTGGAAAACAGTGGGTTTTCTCTTTTGGTGAATTTTTTTTTTTTTAATAAGATGAGGGTGTTTACAGTAACTCAGTCATAGTTGAAAGAAGTAATTCTCATTATTTGCTGGTCAGTGTTTATTTATTTATCTTTTTTTGAGACTAGGTCTCACTATTTTGCCCGGGGAACCACAGACTCATGTTGCCCAGGGTACCATGGACTCAAGCGATCCCCAGCCTCAGCCTCCCAGGTAGCTGGGATTACAGGTGTGCGCCACCACACCCAGCTACTTTTTGAGACTATATCTTGCTATGTTGCCCCAGGCAGGTCTTGAACCCACAGACTCAAGCGATTCCTAGTCTTGGCCTCCCTTCCTAGGCTGGGATTAAAGGCGCCTGCCACCACACCCAGCCCTTGGCCAGTGTTTATTTAGTAACGAGTGATTCTCATTATTTGCTGGTCAGTGTTTATTTAGTAAAGGGAAACATCAACCTAGATGCCCAGACACCCAGGCTCAGTCAAGCTCTTCCTAACCCCTCTTTCTAACCCTTTGACCTTAGAGAGGCCAGTGGCTTGGGCAGCATGCTGGACGCCTGTCAGAGTCTCTCTATAGAAGACGGTGGTTCATCGTGTGCATGATGAAGCCAACTGTTGTGTGTTGCACCCTTGAAAGCTATAAGAGTGAATCTTAAAAGGTCTCATCACAGGGAAACAAACTATCTAGGTGGAGGTGAAGATCACAGGTATGACTGGGGCAGAATCTGTAGGGCTGTTGATGCAGAGGGAACTCTTGGAGGTTGCTGGTGGGAGGCACCAGGTATCCTTTCCTTTAGGTTTTGATAGGTGGTCTTTGACCTCAGCATTATGAATAGGTTGGACAGCTGCCTTGTGTCACCCTTGTTCAGCTGTTCACTATCCTCATCATGCTACAATATATATGCAGATTGAATCATTATGTTGCCCATCTGAAATGGAGCTGTCAGTTATATTGCAATAAAAAAATCAAGACAATTAGAAACTTCTCTCTCTGTGGTAGTCAGTGTCTCTTATGAACAGTCCTGGCATCAAGGCTTACTTTTGGATGCACTATTTATTTAAGCATGCTGTTTCAGACCCAGATGCTCTGACTGGGTTTTATATTTAAAACGCCTTTCTATTTAAAATATTGTGTGATTTTTCTGGTTGTGTTTTCTTTCTTTCCTTTTTACTCCAAGAGTAGGGGTTTCATGTAGGATGAAAATGGAAACTAAAGAACAAACAGGATCTGGAAGTAATTTTCAGTAGTGTAGGAATTAAAACAAAAATGGGAAAGCACACCATTTTGTTGCTTGTTGGATGAAGGGGATGTTAAGAGCGAGGACTTGCCTTTTCTCTGTAATTGAATACTTTTTGCCCAGATTACTTTCTCACTGGGGATTTATGTTAAAAGAAAGCCCAAAGCATCTGAAGTTTAAATATTTCCCTCTTTTCAAGAGCACATCCAATTGGCATTCAAACTCATATTGCCTGCCTGTTATTTTTATCGTTTGAAATTTGATTGCTGTCCTGTGAGTCAGAGTCTTAGTTCTGACAGCCCTGTCTGTGTGTCCTCAGACCTTCTGTCTAGTCTTGTTTGAACTGTGTCCCCAGAGAATTGTGGCTGATTGTCCTTGGAGTAGTGAGGGTTAAGATTTGAACTCTGAGCTCTTTGTTTTGATGTGGTGATATCACCTTTGCCAAGAACTGGACCTTATTATATATATTTAAATAGTCAGTAGGTGCATTTTGATACCTGGTTGGTTGAATGGATATGTACTTTCCTAATTCACCTCTATGCCTGTGTCCTGGAACTTTTATGAATCTTTGTTTTAAAAATCTGACATCATCTTGACTGAATACTTGGTTGAGATGAGAGATTGAAATATATTCATTAGTCAGCAATTTTTTTTTTTCTGCACCTGCTACATGCTGCATTCAATGAGTAGGTCATTGTGTTTAGGCGTGGACATTGCAATGGTGGCAAGGCAAAGGTATAACTCACAGTGGATCTTCTGGAGTGTGATAGCAGGTGGGAAGAAAGAACTCCATCAAATGCAAAGGACAACAAATTCCCATGGATGTGTTTTATTGATAGGGACAATAGAACATATTCAAAATATCTTTTCCATTTCAGAGTTTATAAATCTGTTTGAAGTGCTTAAAAAACACAGTGTTAGAACTGGATTCATGTGTGTATAAAACTAAAACCAGATTTGGGGACAAATTTAATTCCTCAAACATGTTTTTAAAGAGGTACTTTCCTTGAGAGTATGAAGTCTATTTTATCTTCAGTTCACTAAGATAGTTTCACATTTTTCTCTCTGTATCTTTTTATTCCTTTAGGTTCTATTAAAAACATCCATACATTCACACAAAAACCCGCGCATGGTGTCTGTAACAGCTTTACCCATAAGCTATTTATGCCAAAACTTGGAAGCAGCTAAGATGTCCTCCACTAGGTGCATGGACGATGAGACTGGTGGAGTAGCATTCACCATTAAAAAGAAATGAACCCTCACACTATGGAAAGGTGTGGAGGTACTATATGCCATAGTGCCGAGTGAAAGAAGGCAGACTGGATGAGTCCAATCATGTGACTTTTTTTTTTTTATTGTGACTAGGTCTCACTATTTTTGCTCGTGGAACTGCAGGCTCCCGTTGCCCGTGGTACCACAGACTCAAGCAATCCCCAGCCTTAGTTTTCCCAGGTAGCTGGGATTACAGGCACGCACCACCACGTCCAGCTGTTTTTTGGGACTAGGTCTTGCTGTGTTGCCCTGAGCGAGACTCGAACCGTGATCCCTGGCCCCAGCCACTTCATAGGCTGAAGCTTACAGGCATGAGCCACCATGCCCAGCGACTTGTTGCAAAGGGCAAAACTACTGAGCCTGAAGGATGAATAGTGCCAAGAATTTGGGGGAAGGAGGCAGGTGTGAATAGGGAACAGGGTTTTTAGGACAGTGAAACTACTACACATAATAATTATAATGGTAGCTAGATATCATCATGCAATTATCCAGACATGTAGATTGTACAAGTGTGACCCCTAATGTAAACTGTCGACCTTGGTGTCGGATTATGTCCCTGTGTTCATTGGCTTTGATTGTAACAAATGTCCTACTTATGGGGGGTGTTGACCCTGGGAGGTTGTGTATGTGTGTAGGTAGAGGGTCCACTTACTCAGGTTTGTACTTAGCACTCAACTTTGCTGTGGTCCTTAAACTAATCTGTACATTCAAGTGATTTATAAGCAACAACAGTAGCCTCCAAGCTAGAGTGGCAGATGTGAATTCTCTTCATGACATCTAGTAGAAAGTCTCTTGACCTCTATTATACTTTGGAGTCCTTTGTTACCCCTCTACGTGGCAGCCATTGGTGCATAGCGTGGAAGAGTGAATCTGAGTCAAGCCCAAGACTCAGATCTTCAGAGAACTGGGATGTGATGAGAACAGGGATTTTCCCTGGTGCTTCCTCGGTTGAAAGCATCGATTTCAAGTTTCTGTATCTTTCTCCTGATGGTGTAGCAGGCCAGTGCTGTTGACAGGAAGGGTGTGGGGTTTGGTGAACTGATTCCAATAGTGGATTCGGTGTTTACTCAGAGTTCTCTCTGCTGGGTATGGTGAGGGTGAAGTTGGACTTTGATGGTATTTCAAAGGGCTCTGTTTTTGGGACTTGAATGGTCAATTCCTGAGTTGATCTGTCTTCCCACAAGAGTTCTCAGGGGATTTGTGTGTGTAGGACATATTAGCAAGAACCAAGCACTTGCCAACATTTCTCTGGAGTTTGCATGAGTGTCTCTTATTGAGGGGGGTGTTGTGTTTGACTCTTGGGAAACCATCCTTCATGTTGTCAGCACATGGCACATGGTACCATTTCCAGGTGCTAGTATGTAGCACGGTGGACAAGACTAGAAGAATCTCTGGACACATGTAACTGACATCCTGGGTGTGGAAAATGGACAATGACCATGTAGTCAAAGCATCGGGGACATTGCAAGAATCCTTTGCTATGGAAAATTTGGAAGAGAGAAAGGGAGCTAGAAAGTGTTGGACATTGGTGCATTTGAAGAGGAGGCTTAGGTAGGTCCCGGGATGTAGGAGGCATTGGAACAAAGATGGCAAGGAGTTGATGGAATGGATCTTTTGTGAACAGGGAGTGTTCTAGGTAGAGAGCAGCTGGTGGTCATGCTTAGCATATTGGAGAAGTGACATAGAGGCCCCTGAGGCTTGAGTGTTAGACTGAGGAGGAGAGTCACAAGGCTGCTGAGAGGGGGAGCTCTTGGAGGATCATGAGGCATCCTGGGAGGCATCATGCACTTTAGGTTTTGATAGGCAGTCTTTGACCGCAGTGTTGAGAATTGGCTGGGCAGCGTCCTCATTCTGATCCTTGTGTCCATGAATCCATGTATTTGACCAGTGTCTAGATCTTTCTCTTGCTGCTGTAGCTCCAGCATCATGCACTTTAGGTTTTGATAGACAGTCTTTGACCTCAGTGTTGAGAACTGGCGTTTGACCAGTGACTAGATCTTTCTATTGATCCTATAGCTCCAGCCTTGCTTTTGAGTCTTTATTGATTAGATTTTTTTCTTTCAGCTTCTCTAGGCACAAAAATATCTTTCTTTCTAGTTGATGAGAAAAAGAGCTTTCACTGTGCCAGGGTAGCTAACTGGTGAGTTCTGTTATGAAAAATGCTGGGAGATAATTTTTGGTTTTCTGCAGCTCGATATCTCTTTATTTACCTTCACATCAGAAAAATCCTCCACCCTACATTTAACTCTGGTTTGGGATATTCATCTGGAGTTTCATTTCTCAAAAAGGGGACCCATCTGTGATGTGTGTTACCTTCTCCCCAAGCCACCCAAATCATGGCCTGAGCACAGCTGGCAAATCCCTGAGCTGTTCCAAAAACCAGACCTGTCTTCTTTGGTGTATGACCTTGGCCGGTCCGTTTTAAGTGGCATGTGGGTAAACTTGTCCACAGATGTCTGCTTGCCAGTGTCCTTTGAACGGAATAATAGTAACTTTCACATCTGGTCCCCTTTTCATCCTGAGATCTTAAAACCCCAAGTGCACATTAATTAAACCTCCCATCTCTGGAAGGTGGGGACGGGGTGGAAGGCAATGACTTTAATCACCACTGCAGAAGATGTAGAAGGATGGCCTCTGGGCCTAGCACTGTAACAGGCATTTTGCGTTTCACCAATGCCTTTCATCTTGCTTCTTAAATACCTGGCAGTAGTACCTGGTGGGTAATAAGAACTTTATCCTTCACATCTGCGAGAGCGGGGGATGTCCCGGGACTCAGAACTTGCCCTCACTTCTCAGCACTATCATTTCAGAGCTCAGCATTTTTTCTTTTGAGACTAGGTCTCGCTATTTTTGTCTGGAGAACCTCAGGCTTACGTTGCCCGGGATACCGTGGACTTGAGCAATCCCCTGCCTCAGCTTCCTAGGTAGCTGGGATTACAGGCATGTACCACCACACCCAGCTATTTTTTGGGATAAGGTCTTGCTACGTTGACCCAAGTAGGATGTGAACTGCGATCCCCAGTCCCTGCCGTGGCTTCCTAGGCTCCTGCTTACAGGCATGCGCCACTGTGCCTGACCCTCAGCTTTCCCTCTAGTTCATGGGCTTTTTCTGCTTCCCATGGATTCATCTGGAGCCCCACGGTATGGATGGGTGGGTGATAGAATGGTCTGGTAAGGCTTTTTTTTTTTTTTTTTTTTTT
>PVHY01027781.1:0-15891 GCA_004024945.1 Uropsilus gracilis | reverse complement strand
GTGACCTCCGAGCAGTAGCTAACCTGGCGTGTGCAAGTTGGGCGGGTTTCCGGACGAACCTGGAGGCGGGGCTTGGCTCCCAGGGATGACGGAGGGGGCGGCGCGGCGAGGGGGACCCTCCCAAGGGCCTGAGCCGGCGAGGTGACCTCCGAGCAGTAGCTAACCTGGTGTGTGCAAGGTGGGCGGGTTTCCGGACGAACCTGGAGGCGGGGCTTGACTCCCAGGGATGACGGAGGGGGCGGCGCGGCGAGGGGGACCCTCCCAAGGGTCTGGAGCCGGCGAGGTGACCTCCGAGCAGTAGCTAACCTGGCGTGTGCAAGGTGGGCGGGTTTCCGGACGAACCTTCTATTTACTTTTTATTGTTTATTTATAGTTCGAAGTATATTATGGATATTCTCTATGTGATACCATTTAGCAAGCAGTTGGTCTTATCTTTTATCTTGGTGTTATTTTTTTATTTCATATATCTTAAATCTTGATGTTATTTAATTATCCCCTCTTGAGTGTCTAGATTATGTCCTGCTAGGGTCGCCCGTACTCCAGGAGATTGAATTGTTCTCTTACATAGTTTCCTGGGTCCCCTTTTGTAGTTCAACATTTACGTATCTCACCATTCAGATTGTGTCTTGAAATAGGCTACCAGTTAGGCCTCTGTGCCAAGGTCAAGTGCTGCCTAGAGTGTGGCAGTGGCTGACCCGCTCTCTGGGCCTCTGCTCTCCAGGGTCTTGTGTTCTAAGACTGCTAAGAAGACCAGTGGTGGGTGAATGTCACTGCCAACTGAGATAGGTGCAATGAAAGAGGTGCTCATGGAATTGTTACTCTGTTGGCATATAGAAATGTGGACGTCTTTTCTATCACACATTTAACCAGTGTTTTCTATGCAACTTACTGCACAGAACAAAAGCTGAAAATATTACTGCTAAAAATTTCATGTGTTTGATGTAATTTTCTTAAATAAAGAATATTGGACTTGTAAATGATTATTATTTTTTTTTCATCAACCCTATACATTTATCCTCCAAAGCCAACTGTGGCTGGCTTGTAATGTTTTATAAATTTTATAACTTTAAACATTTTTATTGGGCTTGCTTTTTGAAGGAGAAATTCCTGAAATAGGATAAACAACCAGAGTCTTGTACCTAAGAAATGTGTCACCCAGAGATCAGCCTTGGAGAGAGGGGAGGGTGAAGGCAGCTCTTAGGCGGCAGATGACCTGGTGGACCAGAGAGTCAGGTCACAGCACATTGTCCAAGCCTGGATGTTGCTACTGGAACATAGAATAAAAGCACATTCCTGTTCTCTGAGATGTTACTGAGCACCTAGGAAATTTGGTCCTATCATCACTAGTCAGGAAATACATATGGAATTATATAGGACCGAGAGATCATCATTTCTTCTTAACTAACAAATGGTTTTTAACATCTGCTTTTGGAAGTGTGTGCTGGTGATGACTACTGAGCATGAGATGGGGATTTGAGCAATAGTTGAATTGTATGATTGCTGGTTTTAAAGGGAGATGCAGAACGTTAACTAGTTTGGGTGAGAGTCTGAAAAGATGGGACTACACTTTATGGCTCACATAAGTCAATATGAAGCAGTTTATTATACAGTTTGTAAATATGCCTGGAGGCATAAATGATAGCTTCAGAATTATAAATGGAAAGAAAGTAAATTAAATGTGATGGTTTCATAGCCTGGCTGTTATGTGAAAGGGCATTTGACAGCATGTATAGAAAGCTAATTTCTTTTTTATATTTACTTTTATTGAACTAGTTAATTTCAAACAAACCTCATAAATTTTAGAATCAAGAACAAAACACTGCTATTTGCTCTCCAACAATTTTATTGTTTGAAAAGTATCTTTCAAAAATGGTGGCACTGACATTTATTGAGATGAATACAGTCTATGTGATTACTTCTACAGCTTTAAATTTGGGTGGTATTTTAGGGCATTCAAGATACTGCTACTTCAGATTAACAACTTAATTGAACAATTTAGTTTTTATTGTTTCCCAAGTTATTTATTTGACTGTTAACCAATATTTGACATATCTGTGGTTCACTTCATTTGTGAATGCAATCTTTTCCTTTTTAGGTGTTGATGAAAAACCACAGGTTTACCAAATAATATATGTTGTAAAATGAACGTTTTAAAAACTCAACTTTTTTTGTAATGTCACAAGGTCTTTTTGTTTTAAAGTAGATAAACATTTGTTTTCAGGTGAATCAATGAG
This sequence comes from Uropsilus gracilis, assembly GCA_004024945.1. Taxonomy (NCBI): domain Eukaryota; kingdom Metazoa; phylum Chordata; class Mammalia; order Eulipotyphla; family Talpidae; genus Uropsilus; species Uropsilus gracilis. The sequence continues at coordinate 13,657 of PVHY01027781.1, read as the reverse complement.
ATGGTGTTATATTTCATTTCCTGTGTTATCCCTATACGGGGGGGGGGACACATGGACGACACCGGGGGGGACGGGACACGACTTCATGGAAGAAAACTTTTCCTACAATAAAGTGCATTCATTTTCAGTGTGGCACTTAATTATTTTTGAAAAATTTAAAGCGTGTATAACCACCATTTCTCAGAAAGCTCACATGTCCCACCACAGGTGATTTCTGATAGACTATTGCCACTTGCCACTCTCAGTTAGTTTTGCCTGCTATAGAATTGGAGATAAACGAATCAACCTTTTCAAAATTTTAATTATTTAGCAATTGTATAATGATATCTTGTAGTTTTGATTTACAATTCACTGAAGATTATAAATTTAAGAATCTTTTCATAAGCTTGTTGATAATTTGTATGTATGTACTGTGTTTGAAAGTGCTCTACCCTTTCCTCAATGCTGGTTTCCTTGTGATTAGTATTAGCATGGTATATCTTCTCCATTCTTTCACCTTACCCTAACTATTTCTTTATATTTAAAGTACATACGTCATAGAGTACATATAACTGGGGATTGCTTTTTTATACAGAAGATAGTATGACTATTAACTGCACTGTTTAGGTTATGAATATTATTGAAATTAACAACAGGAGTGACTTTAAGTCCTTTTTATTTGTTTATATATCTGTTCTTTGTTTCATTATTCAATTTCTCATGTCTTCTTTTTGTGTATATATATATGTATTCTATAGCTATTTTGTCTATTGATTATGTATCATTGCTAGTCTGTTACTGTGGGACTTACAATAGTCAGTTTGATAGTCTTCAAATAGTCTATTTCCATCCTCCTTTCATGGTGCTACTGCTATGCATTTACTTTTTTTCTGTATATGTTATAAATCCAGATTATTTTGCTATTATTTTTGTTTGAAACTATCATCAAGGAATGGTTAAAGTGAGAAATTGCCTACTATCTGATGGAATGATCTCATAATATCTGATAAAATTATGACAGTGTAGATGGAGGGGAGGAGTAACAGGTGTTTGCACTGTGGCTGTTTCGTGTAAGTACCCAGCTAATATACATATAATATTTGTGACTATGATTATCATACTAAGTCTGTATGATTTTTACTGTTACATTTTGGGGGTGTTTTTAATGTCAGATATGATTTCCTGTCTCAAGAATCTGGTGGACAATTCGACTAGTAAGAGCTAAAAACCATCACAATGATTAATTTATACAATTCTCTGCTAGGCACACTCATAATCTCACACATCATACCCCATAATTATTTATCAGGGTACCTATTATTTAATACTATATTGCACCAAATTTATGTAATATTAGCCAAGAAGGAAAGATCTGTTTAGGAAATGGTTGAATCGCCTCTCCACTGTTTGATAGGTGGGTGGAATGGAATGCCCATTTTATCTACAGGAATTGTGCCAGGATTCTTGATAGAAGTTTTCAAATTATTTGAATAGCTTTTATTCTTAAGAATTCAAAGGGATTAAAATGAGGTTTATTATTTGAGACTCAAAAGAACTTCACCAAGCAGAGAAAAATTATTTTAAATTTAATTCAGACATGAGTATTATTATCTAAATTTAGATTGTGGGTTCAAAAATAAGATGTATAATGCTCAAAATTCTGCTTAAAAAGATGAGGTCATGTTGAAGCTTTTTGCAAAGATAACAGAAATATATATATGTGTGTGTGTGTGTGTGTGTGTGTGTGTGTGTATATCCCCAAATAATTGGTACCCTGGTAAATAATTATGTGGTATGATGTGTGAGATTTTATATATATATATATACACACATATATATATATATATATATATATATATATATAGTTATTCTTTTGTTGTTGTTAGGTTGTTTTGTTAGATTGTTATGTTTTGTTGTTGTTTTATATACATATATAGTTATGCTTTTATTTGTCTAGCCTAGCTTGAAAGTCTTCTCTTTAAAAGAATAATGCATGGAAGTAATCTTCCTTATGAACCAAAAAGTGCTTTAGTATTTTCATTTTGAAATTGCAGATGCTGTTTTCAAGCAGTGACAAATAACAGGTTTTTTACAGACTGTTTCTATTAGCAAAAGAAGAGGGAATTGCCTCAATCGAGAATAACTTAATGCTGTCTCTTTTTCATGACTGGAACTCACATGTGCATCTGATAAAGTAAAACAACTCTGGTTGTTAGTAAGGGGAATATGCCCTCAAAAAGGAAGTTAAGAATAAATGTTATTATTAATAAGGAAATGGGCTTATAATATCATAAATGATTTAGGGAAGTAGGTTCACACCTCTTCAGGTATTACTACCACACCACACCCACTACCAAAATCCCCACTGTAACCTGCTGGCTCCCTCCTCCCTTTGTTCATGCCTCTTCCTCTCTAGGAGTCTTAAAGTCTTGTTACAAGGTTTTGTTTTCTTTCAGTTTTGTCAGTTCCTTTGTTTTGTTTCTCTACATTCCATGTGAATGAAATCATCCAGCATTTGTCTTTTTCCTGACTTATTTTGCTTAGAAGAGTCCCATCCAGTTCTATCCACGTTGTCACAAATGGCATGAGTTCAACTTTCTTTAAAACAGAGTAGTATTCCATTGAGTGTAGGTATTCCACTGAGTATTCCATTGAGGATTCCACCTTCTCAATCCACTCCTCTCTTGTTGGGCGCTTTACTTGTTTCCCAACCTTGGCTATTCTCAGTTGTGCTGCAGGAACATAGGAGTGTGTCCATAGGGAATAGGTGGGTTCCATATGGATTGGGATGAGACAAGCCTCAATCTTCATTGCTAAATAGTTTGACTCCAATCATCCAATCAGATATGAGGCTGTGTTAGCCACAGGAGAGCACGTCCTTTCCTTTTCTTACTTGATATATCTCTTGAACTCCTCCCTATGTGTTTCTGCCTCCCTAGACACCCTCTCACTCTGCCTTATATCTCTGTGGTTTGTATACTTACTAAACTTACTATACTCCCTTACTAAACTGGAAGCATCAAGATGTTAGTATTGTTTTATTTATGTTTACGTCTATTGCATTTGCTAATATGGTGGTTTGCACATGCCCGAGGCTCTGTATAAATTTTTTGAGAGTTAATGGGTCATGAAAGAAAAACAAAACAAAATGTCTGACTGTGTTTATTCTTAGAATATTTCCAGATGTGTGGGAATTTCCCTAACTCTATGTGATGCTGTGATGTTTGCATTGACATCAGACAGTTGAAGGACTGGTTTTCATGATTGTTCCCAATTGCAAGTTCAGGTGGTCACTTGTGCTTCTGAATCCCTGGTTATTAATCAGGAATTCCCATGATCCCCTTCTTGTATTAAGTAATTTGCTAAAATGACTCACAAAACTCAGAAAACAGTTTTCTAGTTGTCATTGATCACAAAGGAGACAAGTAAGAAGATATGTAGGAAGAGGTTTTATGAAATTCTCTGAATTCCTCTCGCTCTGGGGCATTTTGTGGGGTTTCATTACATAGGTACTACTGATGACCATTGGCCCTTGGTGATTAACTCAACCTCCAACTCTACTCTTCTCCCCAAGGTCAAGATGGTGGAGTCCTAAGTCCCGCTGATTACAAGGTAGTCTCTCCCAGCAACCAGCCTCCTTTTTTAGGAGCTTTGCAAAATCATCTCAGAAATATAACCAGGTGTGGTTGGAAAGTACTTGTGCATGAAAAGAATACTCCATTTTTCTTATCTTTTAGGAAATCCCATGATTCCAGGAGTGCTGTGTCAAGAATGGGGGTGAAAACCAAAATTTTAACAAATGACCACAGCCCAATAGCACAATCTCGTTCTACTCCAAGGAGACAGTTCAGGAGCAAAAATGAGCATCCACGCAAGATGTTAAGAAGGAATTCTGTGGAAATTGGCAAGTTGTAAACCCTCTCCTATCAGTATGCTCCATCACAATTTAAGAATCCCGTAATTTTATTTTTATTTTCCTAATTGAATTGATCTTAACCCAAAGTCCTCCCAATGGAGATACGCCTTTCAGAAAATAACTAGGGTATAGACCCATTAGAAAACTCCCTGTTCTTCTAAAATAGCCCTTGTTTATTGAAGCAAGAGCTAATGAGGTTTCATGATGAGACTTAGCTTTCAAAATATTTTGACTGAGAAAGGTAATTTCAGGAATATAAAGATGTTTATGAAAGTGCCTTAAATACAGAAAAAAAAACATTGGTTTTCTAAAATTGAAGTTTGCTATTCTATTTCATGTCATAGGGCTGTCATCTTTAATTTTCACTGGCATTTCTGGGATGACTGTTGCTTTTAAAGTTTTGCTTTATTGCTTTTGCTTAATCACATCTCTGCAAGTGTCAAAAATTAATGCATTTGTTTTCTGTTTATCTGAGTCTTAGACTTCCAGTGTGAGGTAACCTCATCATGCTTTGCTTACCCATTAAAGTACATATTCCTAGGGAATGTTTATTGTAGGAATGTATAATATTGTAGGAATGTATAATAAAGTGAGTTTTTCAGGTGATCCCACCCATTCCAGTCAACAATGAATATAACCAAATAATAACAATTGGGGTGTTTCCCTTTGATATATTATTTTCACTTTTGAAGTTTGATATTAAGTCAGATTCCTATTAAAAATCAAAGTTCTTTGGTCAAATTGTACTGTGAAGATGATTATGTTGACAGGTGATGATTCAGAGTTAAATGTGATTATTTATTTATATTTTCATCTCTTTTGCATATCATTCGAATAGGCAAGCAGCAGTTGACATTTTGACAGCCTGGTACATTTTCAGCTCTTGATGATGCCATCCTATTTGGACCTGTCCTTGGAGCACCCAGGCTCTGGATCTGCTCCAGTCTCTTACCACAACCATTCACTTTAACATGGCGGCTCTTCTTCTTCTGCAGATTTGTATTTTCTGATATTCATGGGATCACATTTCTATTACTAGGATTCCCAGTTGACAAACGTTTTGAAAAAATCACGTGTTCATCAACTTTTTGAATAGAAATGTGATACTTAATAGTTTCATTAAACCTGATATTTAGACTTATTAATGGCACAATCATTCATTATAAAATGAAAAGCTTTATCAAAATGAATGACATAAATAATTTTCAATGAAAATGCTACCACTGTAGTGCCCAGCAATATCACATTTCTTTATTAATATCACTTACACATATATATTCTTATAGCATGAATTATTTTATACTATGACAGTTGCTGTATAATATTTTTAATTTTTACCTTTTCAGTAAAAGGATCTATGTTTACCTCTTTTATATATAGTATATCTATCCCTATGTGCACCTATATCTATATACAGATAGTCATTTTATAAAAGAAGCAAGCATACACACAACTCATTTGCATTAAAGGTTGCATATACCCTTATTATGCATGTTGGCATTCAGGGATTTGCTTATTTATCATTATTATTTTCAAAAAATGCTACAATGAAATGTTTGCCTTGAATGCATATAAATCAGGATTTCTATAGCTCTAAATGCAGAAATGCTGAGTCAGAGAACATAAATCACTTTAATTTGGATATTGAGGCATTGCCTTTCCAGAAGACTTTTTCATTCTTATTTCCACCAAGATGGCTTTTGCCATCCTATACTCTGGGTAACTCTGGAAATAATCTCAATTATTGTATGTAATATGAGATACCTTTTAGTTTAAATTTTGTTGAATCTGAGTGATATTTGCTGCCTTTTCAAGTATTACTAAATATCTGTATTTATTTTCTGTGACTAATTTGCTCATCTCCAATTTTCTCTCTACTTACTTTTTAATCATTTATTTAGACTTACAAGTGCATTGTGAATATTCTGTCTGGTACAATTTAGTAAGAATCATACTTAACTCTTAGCTTTGTAATATTATTGCTTCATAGAAGTCAAAATTGTTCAGCTTTTGCTTCCTTCACATATGTCACACTCACCTAACCCACAGGTTAGATATATTCCTCACTGGTCCCTTAGACTTGTGACCTCCCAGCTTGCTCTTCTCATGGTCTTTGGCAACGGCCACAGTGCTGTTGTCTGGTCCAGGATGGTGGCTCTTTCTCTGACTTCCTCTGCAGTGCATCGCTATTAGCATCACTGGTATCAGATATGTTTCATTTTCCCTTTGATCATTTCATGCTCGCTTTGTAAGGAGGTTTTGGCGCTATTTCCAAAGAGACAAATAATTATGTTACATCTTCTTTAGATGTAACCATGTGTTAAGACTAGAATTCTGCTTCCTGCAAGAAGTTTCTCCTGTGTTATTAGATAGCCAGAAGCTGGAAGTAGAAAGCAGGAGCTATCACTATGTTGACTTATTTGAATACAAACATTAATAATCACAATGCATTGGGAAAGGGGAAAGGCATGGGAAAAATTACATAGGGCTACTTCAGACAAACTTAGATGATATTGGATCTAGGAATATTGGAAATTATTACCATATTTAGCCTTCATGGTTATTGTTATGGTGTCAAGGTGGCTGCTACAATGCCAGTCATCAGGACTTAACTCAAAAATAGCAAGATGAACATGGGGTGTTAAGATAGGAATTATCAAAATATCTTTTTTGGAATTTTCCTCATGCCTGGCTTACTTGGGAGGCAGGTGTCTGCTCGCTTCTGACTGTTTAGTCTGTTACTTTCTTAGGAACATCTTGGCAGAAATTGAAGTCTTAAGTTTAATGTCCTTCCCACTGCACTTCCCCTGTGACTCTCTTCCTTTGAAGGGAAATGTTCTTTCAAAGAAAGAAATTTCCAAGTGATTGGTCTTTTCAGTTGTAAGTATCTATAAATTGTTCACACTGCCAAATGCTGGTAACTGTAAAGACTGTTTTAGAGTACAATGTCAAATCTTTTTAACATTTATTACTAGACATTCATCGTTTTATTACAAAAGTACTGAAAATTAATGTCTCTATGGATAATGACTTAGTATTTATGCACCTGTTGACTGGGTAATAATCAGATTGTAATATAATCAAAGGGGTGTTTATTTAAGAGTGGAAGTCATGGTTCAGATCCATGATAATGGTGTAATGTCATCAGATCAGGGCCAATTTAAAGGGTGAGGCATGGCAGTGCTCAGAGTTTAAGCAACATAATTTGTGTTGTCATTTTTGCTAGCTATTCTGAGAAATACAGTACTTTGCAATTATAAATGTAAAAAACTATTTCAAAAAAAATCTCCAAAAGATGGTAATAAATCCAGTGTTGCAAGCATGATAGATCACGGTTATAATCTGAATACTTTCTCTGATGAAAAATTCATTGCATCACACTCTTTCATAAAAACTGGGTTTCCAGGAGGTCTAGAATTTAGCACATGTGTGAATTTAGGGCCACATTCTATTTTTCTTAGGAGTTCATTGATGCTTTAGTTACCTCATGTTATTATACAGGTATGAGGTTATTAGGCTATGAAATATTTCATCTTCTTTCTCTCCTTTAATAAAAATCAAGGAAAATGGTCCTTAACCTTTTGTTAGTATAGAGCATGATGTTCCCTGTATAATGTAATTTAAATATTGAAATTCTTCTATCTATGTAAAAAATAAAATTTTTATTTTAACCTCAGGCAGGTCACAGGTTTTGGAAAACGTCCATGATCTCATGGGATTTAGATTATAAGTTCCTGTCATATTGACTAAGTAATTAGCTCAAATGGGTGGTTGTTCCTTTTCTTCTTCCTTGACATCCTCTTCTTCCTCCCTTCTTCCTACTTTGTCTTCCTCCTCTTTCTCCTTCCTTTTTTAATTTTAAGTAATTTAGTCATGGTTATGTATTATAAGTGTTATTTTAAAGAATGGTTTTAATTAAGTTTTTAAATTGATAGAAATTAGCAATGTCTGCATGGAATCTGCCTACCTATCTTGGATGATTTTCTCTTTGTGTTTAATCTCAAGATCTTAAAAAACACAATAGTCTGGCTGTCTCATTACATTTGCAGAGTAATTTATTTATCTTTTATAACTCTTGTTGAGTAATCATTTTTCAAATAAGCTGACTAGTATTTTCCAACTTGGAAAGAGGTATTTCTCGGAATTACCAGTAATTGCCGATTTATCACTGCTTGATGTTACTATCTTCTTCCAAGATGCTCATGTGACCCACAAGTAATCCTTCCTCGGGATATTTATAGATAGAGATGGTTTTTGATGCAGTATCTATTAATATTTCAGACATTTTGTCATCAACTATCAAAGATACTGTTATAGAAATGTGATAGAAGTAACTAAATTATGCAGCTCAACATTCTGTTTTAATTAAGTCTGAATTGCTTGGAGAGACTGCAGAAACAATGGTTGTTAGACAAGAAAAGTCAAATGTTAAGGCTTAGAAGGCCCTTACTAGATTAATTCATCTTGCATCTGCTTTATTACGATAACTTGTTTTGAATCTTATAATTGCAGACAACTATACCCAAGACCCAGCTAACAGAAAGCAGCCATCTTTAAAGGAACTTTTTATCAGCCTTTAATATCTTGTTTTTTACTTCTGGGGCTTAGGTCTCTGTAAAACTTTTCTGCTAACCTGCCTAACTGACCCCACTTGATAGTCTAACTATTTCTACCGTGATGGTAATTTAACATGATTTGTTTTGGCTAACAAAGGAATAGGGCTTAACTACCCTTATCTAATAGAAGATTGCATTCTTGAGTGCACCTGTGAATTGAAAGGGAAAAAAGAAACCACACAGATGGAGTTTGTAGGAGGAAAAGCCAAATGCTGATATGTAAACTAAAGTAAACAGAATGAGATTTGGGATATGATTTTTTTTGAAGATTAGATAATTGGGAATATTAGATAATATAGGGTTGCCTATAACTTTAATTGTTGAATTTAGCAAATAAAAATATTGATTCTGAATCTTCTAATACTAAAAGTTGCTAGTGAGTAAAATTAAATGTTGCCTTCTGTATCAATGTTGGAGAAGTAAGATATTACATCCAAAAATTACATTGGTTATATGACAACCTTACTGATTTACTTCATTTTAGAAATGACTTTCTTATTTAACAAACTACTGCGATCTCAGTTATGTTTTTCTCATCTATCTTGTAAGACTATTCTCTGTCAGAGTTCTGATGTAAGAAACTATAATGAAGTATATATTTCAATGTTGCAACTTAATTAAGAGTGAGGATATTTCAGAGACTTTGGAGTTATTCAAAGCACAATTTCTATAGACAACATTGTCACCCGTTAAATGACTAAGTTATCATTTGATATTCTTACTTAGATTGACAACACTAGTGATAGTAGTAAATAGCATTTATTAAGCATTTGCTGTGTACATAGGACAGGTCTAAGTTACTTTCTGTGTTACTTTGTAGAACAATTTAAAGAGAAAATTAATCCCTCTATACTCAGAAGGGAGTTAATACAGGAAGGGTAAATCATCTGTTGTGCGATCATACAGTGGTAGGTACCAGAGATGAACTAACAATTATCTATTGATATGATCGAACAGGCAGGATCCCGGTGTCTTCTCACCTATGGTAGTTACTGTGCTGATTCCATCTTACGTTGTCTTCCTGGATAGGACGCCCTTCTCTCCTGGTTACAAGCCTGGAGACACATCTGCACAAGTGCAGCTCATATACATGAGTGGCTAGTGGAGACATGGTCTGTCACTTTAAAGCCCACCCTTTCCACAAGACTGAATCATGACCAAAGAAGATAGGTTGTGAGAAGACAGAACCCATGAGATTTAGATTCTCTTTTTTACCCTAAATCCTTCATAGGGCTCTATGAGGGAGTGTGGTCCTCCATATTGAGGGCACTCCTTTGTCTGAAAGACATAAAGAAATTTCTGGAACTTTATAGCTACCCATTATAGGAAAGCTGGAGAGAAACGTCAGGTTCCAGACTGAGCTGGATACCTGTTCACAGTACATAGTGTGAGTTCTCTTCTCCAAGAGAAAAGAAGGAATGGATGTTCTGCTGACAACAGTCACAGACTCACCTGTTGATGTTTTCTTTTCATTGAAGATGGAACACTGTGATGTAATTCTTTTTTATTCACCCTTGCATACTGTTGGTAGGAGCCTGATACAGAGTCTGAGATAAACGTCACTGCTGTTTCTAATCAATTAAGGTGAGTTTTGTTGATAAAAAAAAAAAAAGAATTGTTTCTAAGTTAGAAAATTTGAGTAAAAGTGGTCAGTTCTATAATTTCTGTTTTCTTACCCATCAACTTTTTTTTTTTAAATCTGTGTTTCTTACTGTTTTGCAAAGGTGAGATCTTAGATTTAGGAGTCTCTGGTGGTAAAGTCATTTGATTATCTTAAGTAAATTTTATGCTAGATGTTGTTTTTAGAAGTATCTCAGCAGAAGGGTATTCAATTTTATTAGGCTGCTAAAGCCCTCATTTTTATAAGACAGATTGTGAGGAGGGTTGATTTTTTAAATAAAGTGGTGGACGATGGTCCTAAGCAGATATTTGAATTAATATACATTTATTTTTAAATGTCCTGAAAGCATACACTATTTAAATCTTAAAGGTATCCTTTCTTTATCCACTTTTAAATCAGCAGATGAGTGTGTTCAGTTTTATTTCAGTATAAGAGGCTGTGTAGTATAGAGTTAACAAGGTCTTTGCTTTTGCTTTTAATTTTCAAAGATATTTTATAAAACATTACGATATTTTATGAAACACTAAGACAGTTACTATCAACTCAAGTAAATGTGCATAGTGGATATGAAGAAATGATCCAGAAAAGAATGAAGCATATGCATGATAATAATTAATTCTTATTAATATTCAAAGACATGCAAGAAGAGTCGGGTGCTTAGCTTACCAAACTGCTAATAATTTGAAAAACATACCTTTCATTGTGTTTCATATATTTTGCTATGAACATATGGTTTGAAAAAAAGTTAACAAAAACATGCTGTAGAGCTCTCTAAGTAAACTCCAAAGCCAATAATCTTTTAATAAAAAATAATCTTATGTTAAGAAATGCTGTCTTTAGTTACAAACATTCTATAACTCTTTCTAACCTTTTATTCTGATGGAAATAGGAAGTAATAATTTGACTTTTTTGAGGATATGATTGTCTAATATCAGTCTGTTATTAAAAAAATCATGTTATATATACTGATGCTTCTTAGGAAATTATTGCAATATTGAATATCTCCAGCTTTCCTTTATTTAAAATTTTTTTCTCTGGTTTTTTTTCTTCAAAATTTTTTTCCTCTGTGTCTCAGCATCTGTTGTTCCCCATATTAGTTACATCACCTAAACAAACTGCATTTTCAAAAAATCGACAAATTCTCAGCTTACATTTTGTAGTTTGTCCAATGTTTTTAAAGAATATTCATGGTTTGCCCATATGCTTGTGAAATTTTTGAAGTCTTCACTATAACATTTCTCTTTTTTCTTTCCTTTTTCAATCCATGTTTAATGTCAGGGCATTTAACCATCTATACAAAATATTCCCCCATTAAAATGCTTTGTTTTGAGAAACGTATGCAATATATTAGAAAGGAATTAGACAATTTACTTTTTTATCTGGATGAAATATATCACTAAAGCAGTTATTTCAGATAATGTTTACAATGAGATAACTTTGAAAAAAATTTTAAGTTTTATTAAATAGGGAACAAGGAAAGAATGATCCAATTATTCAAGAATTAAAATGACAGTATATAACTTCCTACAAAGTTATATACTACTTGTATATAACTACTTGCTACTTGTAAGAGAGCATGAGGGTATTGTTTCCCTATATTGTGTTCATTAGAACGTTTTCCTGAGCTTCTGGAACCATTATTGTTTTTCCAGTTGCCTTGTTCCCAGTGCTTTTGGTACTTATTTCTCACCACCACCCCCACATACATACCAGAGCTCACTTTTTTTTTTAAACACATTCATCCTACATTATTTTTGGATCGTTCCTCTTTTCCTATTTTATAAATTTTGTTTTAAGGAGGATGAATGAAAAAGACTCTTCTCAGTGGATTTTTAATACTACCCACACTGCTGTGATAATATTGACCTTTTTTTTCTTTCTTTTTTTTTCTTTCTTTGTTCTCTTTAGAATTCTAATTTTTCTTTGATGGAAACTCTTGCTGTCTCCAGCCTTTATATCTCACCATTTTTCTTATGCTAATATTTCCATTCTTATAGCATTCAGTAAACATAATATTTTCTTATGCTAATATTTCCATTCTTATAGCATTCAGTAAACAGGCCCCATGAATGCCTTAGAACTTGTGAATGCATCAGGACCCACAAATGCATCAAGGGACTATTAAGAGGAGAAATTGCTTTATAAAAAGAGGCTTAAAATGGGGAGGGCACTTTGAATTTGAGGACCCCTAAAGAGAAGTGGGATTTGTGTAGGGGCCAGGATATATAAAGGATGGCCAGAGATCTATCTACTTGCTGTACCAACTCCTACCCCCTGCTGGAGAGGAAAAGAAATAGGCGATTCAGTTTTCATTTCTTATGCTGTTTGCCAGGAGAAAGACTTGATCTCTTCATCAGGAATACTTTCTGTAGGATGTCCTTGGCTACAACTCTGTGCAGGCAAAGAACTCAGGCTCAGTGAATTTTTGAGGCAGAGAATACCCAGTTTATTTTGGTAAACCACCAAATATTTTTGGAATATAAAATGGAGATATTTAATCAATTGAAAACCCTTCCAAGTGACTAATCACCTGTAAAACCTCTCCTGCATCTCATCTTCTTTTGGAGTTGGACAGATGTCCAGTGTGTGAAGGAGGTTCCTAGATAGTCACACAGGATGTTCTGTGTGTCTTTACCTGAGCTCCTAGAATGCTCTTGTTTTTGAAATTAGTAAAACTTGATAGTAAGTATTCCTATTCATGAAGTCTGACCTGGCAGTTTGACACCATGGGTTAGCTTAGATGACTGCCTTTTGCTCCATGCTATATAACCCTTTCAGGCTAGTCTCCTGCAAAGATTTATTTTCCTCTTTCAAGCCTATCCCTGAGGTGATGTGGAATGAAAGAAATAAACTAAAAGAAAAGCAGCACCAGCGTCAAGGAGTTGGTGCTCAAGGAGCCTGGTTAATATGCTCTATACTTAGCAGTGCCTTCTACAGCTCCCTCTCCTCACTTCCCCTGAAAGAGCAGGCATGAAAAAAGACAGCATTTTTCAAGACAAAAAAAAAAAACCCCAAAAACAAAAAACCAACACATAAGTGAGAATATGAAATAATTCTGAATTTTCTCCAAAGCTGATGAAATAATGTAGCTTATATATGCTGTACCTCACAGCCCCCTTACACTGTCTGTTACAGGGGTAAGAGCATTAGGGAGAGAGCTGACGGAACTTTAGGCTCTGGTTTTGTACACTGCAGCTGGGAGTGTGGTCTTGAACCCATCCTCACACGGAGCAAGTAGAGAGGGAGTGGTTTGAGGTGAGACTGGGGAGTTGTTGCTTCTACAAGGGGGATCCTTGGAGCCCAGGTATTTCCTGAGATGACTGGAAAACCTGCAGGGGTGATAGGAAAATACCTCATATCAACCCAGTAGCAACAACCCCAGTGATTGCTCTGAATACCCCACATCCTTAGATGTGAGCAGGGGATGCTAGATGACCCAGTGCTCATGTCCATCCACATCATGAAATGCATCCTCAGTCCTTCCTGTTCATGCGGCTGCCTCCCTCCCTCCCTCCCTCCCTCCCT
>PVHY01027780.1:0-16015 GCA_004024945.1 Uropsilus gracilis | reverse complement strand
ACGCGCTCATGATAATTACCCTCACGCGGTCACTTCTGCCTCTCACTGAGATAATGCACACACTACTCATTAGATGCCCCTCCCCTTGGAATGTTAAAGTAGCTTGTTTAACAATATAAAAATGTGGCCCGAAAACCTACAAAAAAAGCAGCAGATTCCTCGCTCACTAAATTCGTGTCTGTGACCATCATTCGCCTGCCTGAAGTTTTTCCTGTCTGCCTGAAGCCCACACTCAGCCGTCTTTCTTGCACGGCCGGTCCATAGCAGGTCATTTTTACGCTTTTGAGATTCCTGTTTCTAAAAAGTCCTGTGTGTTCTAATGGCAACCTGGGAAGCTGGGTGGCTGTGCAGGTTTGGGGTGCAGGGTGAGAGACCTTTTGATTTCCTTACGATCGAGTAACTGCTGTTGTATCTATTGGGTCATTCCATAAAATTTAGTTTTCAGGGTATTGGGACTAAAAATGTGCATATTTTCACTTCTGGCTTGATGGCTTGCCTCTGCAATGGGACCCTCAAGTGTCCTCCACCAGAGGCTCAGGTGGGTAGGGAGGGCTGGTCACAGGGCAGTTGTTAGGGGCAAGGTCTGATCCTGAAGGAGGCAGACCTGGAAAGAAGGCGATTCCCACACCCTAGCAAGCTGGAACTAACCTTCCCAGCACTGGTACTGCACCCACAGTTAACTGCCCCAGCGGTCCCCAAAGTAGGTCCCGTCAGCTGCCACCTGGCATGCCTACAGCCCCTGGCACCGACCTGGGAGTCACCGGGTCCCAGCAGAAGTAGAAGGTGTGAGGGAAGGGGACAGACAGAAACATGTTAGCTTTCCTCCATTCATTCACCACTGTCCTCCCAGCAGGCTTCTGTGCTGTCTACCAAAGACCAGCACTGTGCCAGGTTTCAGGGCAACAAGTAGAATTTCTGCCCCCAGGTAGCTCAGGGTGCAGCACAAGAATTCTCAAACTTTTAGAATGTACTTTTAGAATGTACTGGAGAGCTGAAAGACAGAACACTGGAACCACCCCCAGCAACTCTAATTCAGTAGATGTGATGGCAGCATGAGAATTTGATACTGTTGACCCAGGGACCCACTTTGAGAACCAGTAGCCTAGTAGCATCCAGTCAGGTGGCCTAACATAGAAACAACCATCAGCAGGTTCTGACTGGCTCCTCCTTGGAGGAAACACAGTCTCAGGGCAAGCAAGCAATAACCAGATAGCTAATGTCAGCATTTCCTTCCCCCATATCTGAGCTCAGCCAAGCAAGGATAGTACAGGTGCCATGTGGCTGGAAGAGAAGTAAGTTGCCTTCTAGGAGAGGAGGCACTCAGCAAGCTCTGGGCATGTTAGGCATCCCCCCTGAATCTTCACGGGACTCTTGGCTGTAGATGCGTCTCCATGGAAAATAGCTAAGTGGCACACATGGGGAGATTGGCCCGAAGGCCCAGAGCTTCCAGTATAGAATTACTGTGTCCTTACCAGCTGAAAAGTAGCACACTGCTTGTCTTCACTGGACCCTGGAGGCCTGGCAGGGAGTCACCAGCGCAGGAGAGGGCACCCCTGTGTGCTGAGTCATAGATGCTTCTGAGGTCTCTGTACCCCTAGGAGGGTACAGGGAGAATCCATCATCCCCTCAGTGGAATCCTGGTCGCTGGGCAAATGTAGCTCGGATTTACGGGAACAAGGCTTCAGAGACTCTCCCAAAAGGGCCCCAGAGATTCCCGCCAAGACAGTTTGTCGGGGGTGAGGACAGGATTCACAACAGCAAGGAGCTATCCTGTAAATAGCTTCACAGAGGGAGAGACAGGTGGTGCAGAGATACAACAGACAGATGAGTGAACTGGGACAACAGGTATCAAGATGGGTAATAGGCTGGGAAAATGCAGTGTTGGACAAAAAAGAAACAGCTGCCACCCACACCCACCCCTCAAAAAAAGTAGGGCAGTGAATCTATGCGAGTTCATTGAACAATGCTGGGCAGTGAATCTATGCGAGTTCATTGAACAATGCTTTCCAATATTGCCTTTGCGTTTGAAAGATTTCAACATTTAAAAAGCTAAATTAAGAAAGTGATGTTTCTCATACCCAAACAGGTCAAGAGTAAATGCAGCCCTGGCCCTCAGGGTGGGTTTGATGCCAGGTGAGTTGTAAGGCCCTCTGGATTGGTGCCACGGACAGAGACTGGTCACTTTCTCCCACATGTTGGGAGCCCATCTCAGTGGGCAGTCTGAGCTTTCCAAAACCCTGCACTGGACACACGGCACCAGAAGTGCCCTGTGCTCACAGAACTGTGCAGCCTGTATGTCTTACCTGCTACTTCGTCCTTGACACTGACCCAGCTGCATTCCTCCTCCAGGTCAAAGGGGTGCTCGGGGTCCTGGGTGCAGTAATATGGAGTCTTGCGTCCGTAGAAAGCCTCCTGGATCTGGATGACTTCCCCCAAGCCACAGTGCATAGTGGCATTAAAGCCGTAACAGACTAGACTCTGGCCCACATCTGTGCAAACCAAAGGTTACATCTTAGGGGGGACCATAGTCAAGCATGGCATCTCAGGACTGTGAGATGCAAGACACTAGGTGGAGAACAGCACAGAAATACAAAGTGGTGGTCATAAGATCTGTCCAGGATCAGATCCAACCTAGTCGTGCCCAGCTGTGACCTTCTGCAAATTGGTAAGCATCTCTGTGCCTCTCTATATAACATTGTGTGACTTCCACATCCCAGAGGGGTATTAGGATGATGAAATGTAGAGCAAAGGCTGTACGGGTGGCAGCTATTATTGTGCCTATTTCAAGTACCTTTCAGAGCCTTAGCTGAAATCAATGTCTGGTACATAATGGGTCCTCAGATAGTCTCATTTCATACAACATAGTGTTGTTATAATGTGAGTAACACCCCCCTCCCCCCACGCCGAACATTTCTCATTTCCCTGCTTGGATCACTGTGTGGAACTGGCATGTTCTTCCCCTGTCTATGTGGGGTCTTCTCTGAAGACTCTGGTTTCTCCCCTCACCCCAGAGATGTGCAGGCTTGAGTTTTGTGGGCAGGCTTCAGTATTATGGTCAGGGTGCTTATGTGTATGTGTCTATGCATGTGTGCGTGAATTCACACTGTGATACAGTCCACGATTGGACCCCACCCTGCGCCTTGAGTTGTCAAGAAAGGTGTGGCTGTCCAAGACCATGAACTGAAGTAAGCAATTGGAAAATGAATGAACAGATGAACTCAAAGGACTGCTTCACGGATGTGAGGGCGATCTGGCTGCGACATCTGTCACCCCATTGATCACCAGGGTTGATTCGGCTGATCTGGCTGGCTAGGCGGGTGTCACCTTCCTCCCTCACCACTCCATATGCGTCCCTCCTGAAGCTGCATGCTCGGTCGAAGAGGACGACCTTCCCCGAATAGAGACGGACCGTTCTTCGGTCGAGGGTATACGAGTAGCTGCGCTCCCCTGCTAGAACCTCCAAACAAGCTCTCAAAGGACTGCTTCACATCACAAGTGTTTCTGCATCTTTATCTACAAGTTTAGTGATTTTTTTAAAACAAAATTATGCTGTAAGAACTTAATACTTGTATCAGGGGCTCCAAAATCCTGGGGCTGGCAGAATTGGAGAGACAGGCTTAAGTTGGGGTGGGGGTCCAGGAATGTAGGGGTCTATAGTAAAAAGAGAAGGAAGTTGCATGATATATAGGTCCCCAAAGCTGCCATGTTTTCAGAATGACTGCAGAAGGCAATCAGCCTGTGGTAGGGGCCCGGGGGGCAGGGGTCCATGCAAACATCCAAACCTGTACTAGAGCCTGTGAGCTGAGAGTCTCTGATGAGCAGCTTAAAGCAGGAAAGGGCCTGGGCCAGAAAACCCAGAAGCTTCTATGTGGCCTTGCTTGAGTGTTAGGAAGTGGTGAGGGAGCTCAGCTTCAAGAGTAGACCCCATATGAGGGCCCCAAAGGGGTCAGCCATGGAAAGTGGCTAAAAAGGGCACAAGAACAGAACATAGGGGGCTTCAGGAGTCAGGACTGGAAGTTTGGGCCCAGGCTGGATAGGGTAACTAGTGTCAAGGGTGAGTGAGAACAGCCTCTTGGAACCACATCTCCCTTTCAGGAAAGGATAGAACTTAAGGCTGGGCTAGTCCCCCAAGAGGCAGGTATACAAGATGGAAAGGTGGACGCCAAGGAGACCAGTAGGCAGGTAAGCGGACAGGAGAGAGGAGGAATGTGAGCTGGAGAGTTGAATGAAATGCAAAGATTTGGAGCACCACACAGACTGGTGGACATTTAGAGATAGAGAGACAGAGAAGGGGGACAGAGACAGGAACAAATACACAGACAAAGGGGAAAATAGACACAGAGTGATTAGAGAAAAGGAGACAGATACAGAGACAGAGAGGTAAAGAGGTGGAGACACAGAGAGAGGAGGAGGAGGGAGATCCCACGCAGAACCAGCTCACCAAACTCACAGATGAAGGCGAAGGACTGAGCGCAGCTGTCCGTGGCCGCCCACCTGGAGGATGCATCGCTGCTGATGTAGCCGCAGGTGTTGGGGGCAGGAGAAGCCTGCCCAGAGTGCCAGTGGCCGTAGCTCACATTTGAGATAGCCAGCCAGATCCCCAGCCCTGGAATGGAATGTGACCTCAGGACTTGGGAGCATTTCTGATCCTGTTTCATGGGCAGGCCTAGCACAGTCCTTGTGCGCCTTTAGGCTCTGTCAATGTGGACTGACTTGAGACAGGTGAATTTATTCCAGGGGGTTCTGGGTAAAAAACCCCAGTAAGAATCACAGCGACATGTTCCCTGTAAAACACGACCCTCATAGCACCTACCTTCTGTGGGTCCCTTCCGAGTCAAGCCTCCTGTGAGTCCAATCCACCACTCCCTGTCTTGGGAGATGTTCTTTTGCAGAAATTGCTGCGTGCCTTCAATCCGAATAAAGACCAGATGGCGTCTCTGCCCCTCGCACCAGCTCTGGGCACTGTAGAAGTTGCAGTTGAGAGGCACAAATTCATAGCAAGCATTTCTGAAAGCCACTTGGCTCTTAGAGCAATGGCCGCCCTCCTCTGCCTTAGCTGTCGTGACCTTGAGCCTCAGAACCAGCCCCAAGAAGACCAAATCTGCCACACTCATCCTTAACCACTCCCGGAGCATCTGCATGGAGCATGTTCTCGGGTCCTTCATATGCCTGTGGCTTTGCAAGCTGCCATCCAATCTTCCCTCCTCTCTTTGCATGAGATAATAGCAACTACCTCTTCTTGAAAGAACAGAAGACTCAGGATGAATGTATCTGCCCTTTTGCTTCCCCCAGCTCTTTGTTTAATGAATTTGCACAGTGGTCTTGGAAAGAAAGATTAAGCTGTTATATTATACACCTGCTTGTCATTTGGTCACCATTAGTTTCAGATTGAAAAAACCCTGCTATTGGCTTTATGTGTTTACCCTTGAGGACCAAAATATTTCTCAATATGATGACATGCCATCAGGGTTTAGGAAATATATGATAAAATTAAAATGGCAGGAAGGTTAGAGTAATGGGTAAAGAAATAGGGGTGTCCTTATATCTAGCCCCATTGTCTAGAGCGGTGACTGCACCCAAAAGATAATCACTGTCTCCCCAGCATGGCTTCAATCCAGATGAAGGTATTTTCCACTTTCTGACTCATCATGTCACCATTTCATGCCTGCTAGAGAATAAAAATTTCCTACAGGATGTGTTTGGTATCGTCATGAAACTAGATCTTCAGAACTTCAGATCTACTCATCCTCACCCACTGCCCAAAGCCTTCAACAGACATCTGTAGTCTTGAGATCAAGTCCAAATGTCTTCACTTTGTAGACAATGCATGGGTGAGCTGACCCCTGGTGATATTTCCAACATATCCCCAAAATAAGAGGAAAGAGGGCTCTCAATCCATTGCTAGTACAAGTGTTACATGCACTCTCCTCTGTGGGTAATTAGACAATAAATGATCCATGTTAGTAAGTACAAGCTCTGCCATGGAATCATTCCACCTGTAGGAATTTTACCTACTGATGAAGTCATTCTTATGTGAAGTATCCTGTATCTAAGGTTATTCATTACAGAACTTTGTCAGAAGAAAAGATTAAGACAATCTAAATTTCCATTGCTAGGAAGTTGGTTTACAACATGTGATACACCCCACAGACTCACAAGAAGTGGACAGACTCTTTATATACAAATTGATATACAAATTGGAAGGCTCTCTGAAATGTTTGCTAATACTAAAAGCAAAGTAGGAGGCATAGCAGTGGTCCATGTATGCATTATACATGTATGTAGAGTTATTTGTACATGTGTGACATGCAACAACGTTTAAGAGTCTGTAACAGTGATTTCCTGGGGAAGGGGATACGACTGGGAGTTAGAGGTAGAAGGGATTTTTATTTCATTTGGTCAGTTTTGAAATGTTTCTATTTTATACCATGAAAATATTTTATCTCTTCAAACATTAATAAATTCCTTCCCCCACCAAAACCTCATGGACTAAACCTCCCCTCACAAGGTCAAAGTCACAGCTGCTCTAAGTATCCTAACTCATTGCTGGTGCCTCTGAGCATCTGCCTATGGTGTTCCCTATCCCTTTTCCCATAGCCCCACCATTCTCTGCCCCTTTCAAGCCTCAGATTCTATGTCATTTTCTTTGGGAATTTTGTAAAATATGCTTCTCTCCTCTGGGTTTCTTTTTTCTTTCTTGCTTTTAATAAAAAATTTTATTAAGCTGCAAGTCACATACCACACAATTCACCTGTTTAAAATATACAAGTGTTAAAAATAGTGGAGGACTGGGCACGGTGACTCGTGCCTATAAGCCTCAGCCTATGAAGCGGCAGGGGCTAGGGATCGCAGTTCGAGTCCCCGCCTGGGGCCCGTAGCGAGACCTAGTTCCAAAAAAAATAGCTGGGCGTGGTGGCGCACACCTGTAATCCCAGCTACCTGGGAAGCTGAGGCTGGGGATTGCTTGAGTCTGTGGTACCCTGGGCAACGTGAGCCTGCGGTTCCACGGACAAAAATAGCAAGACCTAGTCTCGACAGACAGACAGACAGACAGACAGACAGACAGACAGACAGACAGACAGACAGACAGACAGACAGACAGACAGACAGATAGATAGATAGATAGATAGATAGATAGATAGATAGATAGATAGATAGATAGGAGAAAGACCCCAAATGGAGTTATTCAGACTTAATACCTCATTTCATTGCAGTGTCTGGAAGGATGCTGCCTGATTCACGAATCATTCTACAAAGCCAACTTGTTCTTTCATCTTGTTGCTTTAATACAAGTCAATGGTGTTTAGTCATTATTACACAAGGTTGTACATCCATCACCACATCCTCCAAAGAAGCCCTGGATGCATTAGCAGCCCTGCCCTTGCTCTCTCCCCACAGCCCCTGACAACCATCAGTGTACTTTCTGTGTCTGTGGACTTGCCTGTTCTGAGAATTGTATAGAAACAGCATGTATTTTTTGTGACTGACCTCTTTCTCTTTAGTATCATTGTCCTCAGCTTTCATCCATGTTGTTCTGTGAATCAGTGCTTTACTCCTTGTTCATTTTTATGGCTCTCAATGAGTTTATAGAATAACTGTTGAATAGCTTTCCAGAACAAACAGATCCTCCACCTTATGTCTTTGTTTTCCTTCTAGAATATTGCTATTTGTTCTTGATAATGTTCAAAATTCATAGTTTAGCAATTGAGAGTTGGAGAAGGAAGCCAAGTCATGTGGTAGGCTTCTGGAGCCTTCAAAACTGGTCTCAGACAAACAGCCAAAGACTTCAGAGAACACAGTTGTGTTTACTATCTGGTTTTAAGCTGATAACATGCTCTGACATAAGTCCCTTTATATTGCTTGGCTCTGGCCCCTCCCTCCCCAGAACCCCTGGCACCCATGTGTTTGGACATTCCATGTAAGCAGTATATTACAACCTGTGACCTTTCTGGCCTGCTTCTTTCACTCAGGATAATGCTGTCAAGGTTCATCGTATTGTACCAGGTGTTAGTGCACAATGTCTGGGTCTAGAGCTATAGATGAACACATTTTGTTCATCCCATCACCCATTGTTGGTCATTTGGGTCAGTTTATTCTGACCCAATTTCTCAAGGGGAGAGTGTCAGGATGGCTGAGTGGTCAAGGCACCAGACTCAAGGCATAATCCCCATTTCTTAAGGAGAAGGAGCATTATCTGTCAGGCTCTGTCTGTCCCACGCTGGCACCCAGTACCCCCTAGGAGTCTTTAGCAGCCTGACCCATCTTCCAGGACCCTGGGCTGACCATGGGAAAGCCCATTCTTTTCCAGATTCCTGGCCAAGCCCTCTGGCGTGGCCCTGGCAACTGGACCCCACCCAGGGCAGGATTCCACATCCTCATTAACTCAGGCTACAGCTCAACTGAGCAGAACTGGTTTCTTATCACTGGGGCCAAGCTTCTAATGACATCCATTGGAAAACTACGTGGAGTGCTGCCAGCAGAGATAATGTATCTGTTGGGGCAAAGGAGCAATTTATGTCCCTCATGGAACATGCTTGGACATTTGATAACAAAGGTAAATCTGTAGATGAAATCCCATTTTCCCTTTCTTTACTTTCTGATAAATTGCAAACTCCTGGCCATGGAATCTATCAGAGTGATGTCAACTCCCAAGAGTGCCTTAGCCCTTATGGAGATGAAGAAAGGGAGCAGAGCGTGACTGGGCCCACGTGAGTATATTTCCAGTGTTTCATCCAGCAGTGTAAGCCTCCACATCCTGATTATGGGGATCAACAAATGAAAAGAAAGGAGTTAAGTTTAGATTGGGCCTGGAATCCATTAAAAAGCCATAGGTATGTTCATGCCTATGGCCCACACATCCCCCGTCCTGGGAATTGACCCATCTTAGGTTGGAGTGCCCAGAGTGAAGTTCAAGGGCAAGCTGTGGACTGGGGAAGTCATTCAGAGTGTTGGCTGCCACACATAAGGTGCGAGAAATGAATTCACAAGAAGAGATTTGCCCAGCCACAGCCGGGGGTCAGATGGAAGTATGAACCATGAGACAACTTTATTAACAAAAGAAAGGGGTATTTATAGGGACACAGGGTGAGGGCCTGTTGAATTTCAAAGAAGACAAACAAACCTGAGAGACAATTAACATTCTAAAGTCTAAGAGTAGAGAAAGGGGGAGTATAGGCAGGTGGTCGCTCTCTCTGATTTAGGGAAGCCAACTACGCCAGTGCAATCTCAGAAGGTCATTGCAGTAAATCAGCCCCAAGTTTTCTTAGGGATGGTTAATGAGAGAGGTTTTCCTTATCTCGTTTGCAATGATCTTTCTGGTTTGCAAATGGCGCACAGCACAGAGAATACTCTCAGAGGCCAGAGGAGTAGAGTGCTGCATATGAACTGGTATTTCCACGGCTCATAATGAATCTCTATACTCTGTTCAGTCAAAATGACACTGTGGCAAAAGAATTCTCATGGCTTCATCACCTGAATATGTGTTCATTTCTGTGTGTTTCCTTTGCTTCTTCCCTGGAAGATAGATGTTCAGAATCAATCCTAGGGCATCTGTGTTGAGCCTGCATTTCCCATTAATATTACATGGCAAGGCTTTCCCAGGTGGTTAATGACTTTGACATGAGGATGGTGGTGGCAGAGCCTCCTTTCACTGAATTGCTATTTACTAAATACCATTCCCTTGTTGCTAGATAGTCTGTGTGGCTTCTAGTCATCTGTCCTGTTCAGTTTGATTCTTCTAGGAAACACTGCTGTGACTGTCTCTCTGCTCTGACCCTTTTAGCTAGGCTGCATTATCTCCTAAAGGTTTTAACTGTGAACACATTATCAGATTTTGTCTCTCTGTCTAGCAGACAAGTATGCAAATCCATTATATATATTTAATGTGTGAACAGGCTCCATCTTGTCACTTATGCAGGAAGTCTGTTGCTGGAAGGTAAGGCTAGTCTCTTTCTGCCATAGGCCAAGACCAAAGATCAAGGAAGATAAAGAACATTTAGCAATGGGTATGCAGGTCTAGCATCCCTTTCAAAGAAAAGATATTAAGTCCTGCAGGTTTCACTGATAAAGAACCAAAACAAAAGGTGAGCCAAAGCAGTCTGATATCAGTCACTGGAAGTCTGTCTATAGAATTAAGATTACCACAGAAGAACAAAGAAAAGTTAAAATTAACACACTGACAGTAGAACTAAAGCATACAGCAAGGGAGGAGGGTGGATTAAGCCAGGGGAGGGATGAGCACAAGAGAGTAATATGACAGATCGCAGGTGACATGGTAGTGGGAGAACTTTGGGATATACAACGATCTAAAAAAGTATATTTGCATGCAATCAATTAAAAAGTAAAATAGAAAAAAGAATTAAGGTTGTCAGAGCAGATAGGGTGCAAAGCATGAAAGGTGCAATAGTCTAGGGGAAAAGACTATTGCTGCAGTGGTGGTGGGTGTTGTGTGGTGATGTACATCTGAAGATACAAGCACCTGTGTACTTTACATACATGTATTACATACAGCAATATTAACCGATGTTACCTCAGTAAAATAATCAATGCCACATTGCCTTCCTCACGCATCAGCATATCTTTAAGTTGCAACAACTTAAAGAAGCCCCTCCTGTTAAGAAGAATTGCATTAATGTCTGAGACTCACTACCTATATAAACTAAATTCAAACCTGTGTTATTAGAACAGCTCTACCAGAGTAACAGCTGTATACAAAACTGTTTCGTGGATCTTGAAACAATAGCCAGGAAGGATGTAGCTATGGCTTTCATTACCTAACACATTGTCTATCACTGAGACTTTAGTGTCAGTTAACATAGCAACACTTTGACCCACCTTGATCCCTGGCACTCACCCTGTAAGGTTTCTAAGGGCAAGCACCTTCAGTGTCTCCCTCTGCACAAGGAACAGAAATGAAGTACCTGGAAGTTAGCCTCTTTTGGGAAAAGGTCTCACCTTTGATATCAATAGTTAGTGAATCCATGCCCTGGTTCCCTCCAGATGATGCCAGACTATGTTCACACCACCCCAGAGCTCCCCAGTCACACTGAGCTTCAGTTGCCATCTTGGCAATGGCCTTACAAATGCACCATCTCCTGGATCAACCACCCTTCATCTTGGGGTTTGCTTAGACAGATCAATACCCAGGGCTGGGATGTCTGGCTATGGGACATGAGCATCTTCATAAATTACACTGTGGACTCCTTTGAAACTAGATTATCTTAACTTAGTTTAACTCTGTTTAAACTAAGTAATATTTCTGGTGGTCACGTTGCTGATTCCAGTTGAAGACACAGATTGTCAGATCAAATACTGAGAAACATGCTCACAAAGTTGAGCTGGGCACCTCATGGTTTCCATACTTAAGATTTCAGTTCATCCTTGAGGACCATCTGTGAGCAAAAAATCACCTTGGTCATTAAAGCATGGGCAGCACTCTCCTGATTTCTCAGGTATGTGTGGGGCAGAGTGACAGGGGGAGACAGGAAAGATACAGGCTCACTTGTTGTTTGCTTCTAAAGAGTGTCTGGTAATCTGGATCTTAAAACAATAGCCAGGAAGGATGTAGCTATGGTGGAGGTTGGGATGGGAGGAGAACTGGTAGGGAGAGAGAATATCTCCCATTTCCATTTCCCTTCCTCTCTGGTAGCCTCTGTTTTGTTGTTAGTCAAAGTTATTTTGTTTGTTCATTTGCCTTGCTTCTTTATATTCACCCGGAGAGATTCCATCTGGTAGTTGCCTTCGACTTTCTGAGTTATTTCACTTTGTGTAGCCGCTTAAGCCATGTGATCAAAAAGGGCAAGATTTCGTCTTTTTAATAGCCGAGAAGTATTCCACAGCATATATGTATTGTGTCTTCTTTGTTCAGTCACCTGTTGATGAACATTTAACTGATTCTGTGTCTATAGCTGTCAAGAGCAATATTGCTCTGAAAATTGGAGTGTATACATGTTTTCAGATTCTTCCAGTAAATATCTAGAATGGGAATTGCTAGATCATATGGTATTTCTAATTTTCCTCTTTTGAGGCATCTCCATGCTGTTCTCCACAGACGCTTTGCCAACTTACATTCCCACCAGCAGTGCACATGGGTTCTTTCTTTACACCCTTACCAATGCTTGCATCCCCTAGTCTTTCTTTGCTAACCATTCTATAGTTTTGCTAAGCCTTCATGTAGATGGTAGAAAGTTAGGTGTTCTGGGTCTGGCATTAAAAGGTATTTCTTTTCCACCCTTATGTCTTAGATTAGTTCAGTCCCCCTCCAACTGTGATCTAATATTATTGGTTCCTTGGTGTCAGGAACTATGAGTTCCAATTTTTCTACCACTAATATTCAACCTGATACCAGACTCTACTGTTCCATAGAATTTTGTGGAATTAATGAATCCTCTTCATTGTTAATGTTATGATTTGTGGTCTTTTGTTTAGTAGTGAAGCATTCACACTGGGAATCCTAGGGTAGAGTTTTCTGGAACTTGCCACTCATGCTTCTCTCTCAGGAAGGAGCTGCCATCTTTCCAGGGTTTTTGCCTGTCACCTTGAACCCTGTTATCTGAGACTGCTGGATTACCTGCTGTAACTCCATAGCTAATTAGAGACACTTTTTATAAGCTAGCTTAATTGAAAAATTGCAAAGTAATTTAGATATGATACCATTATCTCCAAAAGAGAAATATTAACTCCTTTGAGGTGATAACTTTCCAACAGGAGACACAGAACTGAAAAATAAGCCTGTTGCTTTTTATGACACAAAGATTGTCTTATAGAATCCAGTTTTCTTCTTCTCCTAATGCTTGTTCTGTGGACATGATACATTCCCTGGGAAATATGGCCTCCTTTTTCTGAACCCCTCCCCAAATGTTAAGAAGATCCCATATTCAAACCTCTCATGTCTCAAAACACTCCATGACATACAGCTCAGAAACATCTTTAAGGACACATCCTCAGAAGCAAAAGAAAATGAAGGAATAAATAAGTACCTGGGACTACATCAAGCTGAAAACTTTCTGCACAGAAAAAGAGACAGTAAACAAAACAAAGACATGCTCCATGGGATGGGAAAAAATATTTGTACATCATACAACTGATAGACTGATATCAAAAATGTACAAAAACTCAAAAGACCATATACAATTCAATAAAAACAAAGAAAACAACCTAATCAAAAAAAGGCAGAAAAATCAAAGCCACAATGAGATACCACCTTATACCAGTAAGAATGGCCCACATCAAAAAAACAGGCAACAACAAATGCTGGCGTGAATGTGGAGAGAAAGGAACACTCTTACATTGCTGGTAGGAATGTAAACTGGTCCAGCCACTATGGAAAGCAATGTGGAGGACCCTCAAACTAATGAAAATGGAACTACCATTTGACCCAGCAATCGCTGTTCTGGGAATCTACCCAAAGGAGATCTCAATACTTATATAAAGGGACACCTGTGCTTGGATGTTTACTGCAGCATTATTTATAATTGTAAGTACATGGGTACAACCCAAATATGCCAAAACAGATGATTGGATGAGAAAGTTATGGTATATATACACGATGGAATATTACTTATCAATCAAAAATGACAAATTTGATGAATTTGTGATAACATGGATGTACCTAAAAGAAATAATATTAGTAGAAACAAGTCAGAAAGAAAAAGACACAAACCAAATGGTTTCACTAATATACGGGACGTAGGAAAAACAAACAAAACACCAGAAAGAAAAGTCAAGACAAGATAACAACCAAACTAAAGCACAACTGGGGGGGGGGGGGATGAGTGGGAGTGGTCAGGAAGGGATATGATGGGTGACCCCTGGAGATTACAAAGATGTGAAATATATATAAATAAATTATTTAAATTTAAAAAAAGGCAGAAGAGCTAAAAAGACACTTTTCTAAAGAAGAAATACAAATGGCCAACAGGTATATGAAGAATTGTTCAACATCACTTATAATCAAGAAATGCAAATAAAAAACACAGTGAGATAACACCTCACACGAATAAGAATGACCTACTTTGAAAAAAACTGGCAACAACAAATGCTGGCAAAGATGTGGAGAAAAAGGAACATTTTCACACTGCTGGTGGGAACGCACACTGGTCCAACCCTGTTGGAAAGCTGTGTGGATGTTATAAAAACACTAAAAATGCAACTGTCATATTATCCAGAAGTGCCATTCATAGGAATCTACCCAAAGGACACAAAAACACTAATTCAAAGGGAAACTAATTCTCCTATGTTTACTGCAGCACTATTTACAATAACTAATATGTAGAAACAACCTAAATGCCCCCTAACAGACAAATGCATCACATGAGGCAACATAAATGCAACTGGAAGGGATTATTCTAAGCAAAATTTTGTTTGAAGGGAAAAGGAAAATATCAGATGGTTGCACTTATGGGGGAAATATAGGGAAATCCAAGAAAAAAAACAGGAAAAAGACAAAGCTTGCTGGCAAACCATAGATCTGAAGCATACAGCAGGGGAGGGGGAGCCTGAAGGGTCAAAATGGGAGGGAAGAGCACAAGGGACTGTGGTGATGGTTCACAGGTGTCATGGTAGTAGGAGAATTACGGGGACTGCATCTGAGGGGAGAAATCAAATACTGTGCGATAATGAGCAATGATGTAAGAAAAGTAAAATTAATTAAAACCTAAATCTCCATCCCTGTCACATGTTATGTGGTCCCTGACCCAGAACCTTCCCAAGCTTCAACTGGGGGAAAAGTAGTGACTGCCAGGTCTGTGTTGGGATTAGAAGATACAGTGTATGCAGGAGCCCGTGAGACGCACACCCAACGGGAGGAGATCAAGTCTCCAGTTCCGCTCTTGAGCACCTTGGGGCCTCCTGAGGCTGACTGTGGGTACACACCTCACCCCTCTGGAAGCAGTTCCTCTGGCGCAGTTGGGATTCCTGCTGGAGACAGTGTGCCAATGGTTGCAAACGTCGGGGACCTGGGAGGGAATCCCCAGGAGAGATTCAGCCAGGAAAGGGACCTGCTGATCTGCAGGGAAATGGCAGCAGCCCTCCTTCTCCACCCTCTCAGCAAGTCCAGTCTCCAGTCTGCAGGCTCTTCCCTCATTCCCTTCTCTCTCCCTTCTTCTGCCTGCCATTCTGGCCCCCCACTCCCTCTCCTGCATGCCTACTCCTCCCTTAATCCAGAATGACTGGCATGTCAGTCTATACAGCTATAGAAGCTGTTTCCTTCTGAATCACTCTTCCAGCTTCTCTCTATAGTCAGCCCCCTTTGGATAGCTCAGCACAGCTTTTCAGGAAAACCCTGAACCTCCCCTCTCCTCACCAGGCTTCCTGACTCTAGAGAGTTCCCTGCCTTCCCTTCTGTTCCCACATCAGCTGTTACCTCAGAGGCAGAACTGCTCCTACTGGACTCCTGGTTGGGTGATGCTGCGTATTTGTGAGACCCAAGAATGACTGACTGCATGGGTGGATTGATTCACAAAGATACCATCCCCCATTGGGGACTGCTCTGACACAGTCCCACAGCTGACTTGTCATGTAGTCATACAGCCTTTGTCCACCTCTGTCACATAGAAATGCCATCTTAGCCTCCTGCTAGCTGTGCACTGTCAATAGAACTTTCCATAGGCCGGGCATGGTGGCGCACATCTGTAATCCAAGTGCTGGGAGACAAAAGAGGCCTGGGATCGCTTGAGTTCGCAGGTTTGAGACTAACCCAGGCAACATAATGAGACCTGGTCTCGAAAAAGCAGCTGGACACAGTGGCAGGTGCCTGTAATCCCAACTACCTAGGAGGCTGAGGTTGGGGATCACTTGAGTCTGTGGGATCAGAACTACCCTGGACAACATAGCGAGACCCAGGCTCAAAAAAAAATAAATAAAAACAAAAAAACAACTTTCCATAGGATGGAAGTAATCGGTAGGCACTGAGCAAAAGGGAACCCCTGGCCACAGGTATCTGTGGAACGCCTGAAATGTGACTAGCGTAAAGGTGGAATTTAATGACTTTGGAATTTGTTTATATTTAATTTTTTTT
>PVHY01027779.1:0-15893 GCA_004024945.1 Uropsilus gracilis | reverse complement strand
TCCCAGTAATAGGATTGCTGGGTCAAATGGTAAGTCCACTTTCAATTGTTTGAGGGTCCTCCACACAGTCTTCCATAGTGGCTGGACCAGTTTGCACTCTCCCAGCAGTGTAAGAGAGTTCCTTTATCTCCACATCCATGCCAACACTTGTTGTTGTAGGTTTTATTTATATGGGCCATTCTTACTGGTGTAAGGTGGTGTCTCAGTGTGGTTTTGATTTGCATTTCCCTGATTATTAGTTGATGTGGAACATTTTTTCATATGCCTATTAGCCATCTTTATCTCCTCTTTGGTGAAGTGTCTTTTTAGTTCTCCCCATTTTTTGACTCGGTTTTTTGCTTTGTTGTTGTTGAACTGTAGGAGCTCTTTGTGGATCTTCGTTATCAGACCCTTGTCACTTGTCTGGAGGGCAAAAATTTTCTCCCGGTCAGTTGGGTTTCTTTTTGTTTTGTTTAATATCTCTTCTGCTGCACAGAAACTTTTTACTTTGATGTAGTCCCAGCTTTTTATGTTTTCCTTCATTTTTCTGCCAGCTGTAGTTGTTTCCCCAAATGGATTTCTGAGGTGAAATTCATCAAGGGTTTTGCCCAGGTTTTCTTCTATGTATTTTATGGTTGCAGGTCTCACTTCCAGGTCCTTTATCCATTTTGAGTTGATTTTTGTACAGGGTGTGAGGGTGTTGTCCTGGTCCATTTTTGTTTTTTTACATGTTTTGATCTAGTTTTTCCAGCACCATTTACTGAAGAGGCTATCCTTGTTCCAGAGTATGTTTTTTGCCCCTTTGTCGAAGATTAGTTGACCATATATGTGTCGTTTTATTTCTGGGTTTTTGATTCTGATCTATTGATTTGTTTGTCTGTTTTTGTACCAGTACCATGCTGTTTTAAGTATTATGGCTTTGTGGTACAGTTTGAAGTCTGGAATAGTAATACCTCCATTCTCTTTTCTGTTTGTCAAAAGGGTTTTGGCTATTTGGGGTCTTTTGGTGTTCCATATGAATTTCAGTAATTTTTGTTCTATCTCTTTAAAATAATGTCATTGGGATCTTTATTGGAATTGCATTGAATCTGTAGATTGCCTTTGTTGTATGTCCATTTTGGTAATGTTGATTTTTCCAATCCATGAGCAGGGAATATCTTTCCATTTTTTAACATCATCTTCTATTTCTTTTAAGAATGTTCTATAGTTTTCTTTGTATAGTTCTTTTACAGCTTTTGTTAAGTTTATTCCCAAGTATTTGATTTTCGTTGGTGCAATGAATGGTAAATGGGGTTTTTTAAAAAATTTCTTCTTCTGATTGATTCTTTGCATATATGAATGCTGTTGATTTTTGTGTGTTGATTTTGTATCGAGCTACCTTACTGAATCAGTTTGTTATTTGAATCAGCTTTTCTGTCGATTTTTCTGGGTTCTCTACATAGAGTCTCATATCATCCACGTATAATGATAACTTTATTTCTTCTTTTCCTATTTGGATTCATTTTATGTCTTTCTCTTACCTTATTGCCCTGGCTAGGACTTCCAGAGCTATGTTGAAACGCAGTGGAGAGAGTGGGCATCTTTGCCTGGTTCCAGACCTTTTTGAAATGGTTTCAGTTTTTCACATTGAGGATGATATTTGCTGTGGGTCTGTCATATGTAGCTTTTGTTGTGTTGAGGTATGTTCCTTTTATACCAGTGTTTTCCAGGGCTTTCATCATGAAAGGATCCTGAACTTTATTGAATGCTTTTTCTGCATCTATTGATATGATCATATGGTTGTTTTTCTCTTTGTTGATGTGATGGATTATGTTGATTGATTTTCAGATGTTGAACCATCCCTGTGCCCCTGGGATGAATCCCACTTGGTCATGATGCATGATCCTTTTCATGCAATGTTGGATTCAGTTTACCAGGATTTTGTTTAGAATTTTTGCAGCTATGTTCATTAGGGAGATTGGTCTATATAGTTCTCTTTCTTTGCACTATCTTTATCTGGTTTTGGAATTAGTGTAATGTTTGCTTCATAGAAGATATTTGGTAGCTTTCCTTCTTAATTTTTTGAAAGAGTTTTAACAGTACTGGTGTTAGTTAGTTCCTCTTTGAAAGTTTGGTAGAAGTCATTTGTGAAACCATTTGGACCTGGGCTTTTGTTTTTAGGGAGAGTTCTGATGACTGCCTCAGTTTCACTGCTTGTGATTGACCTGTTTAAGTTTTCTATTTCTTCTTTGTTCAATTTTTTTTTAAATATTGTCCTTTTTTTTTTCAAACCTACAGCAAACATCATCTTATTTTTTTAATATTGTAATTAGCTATTTATTATTATTATTTTTTAATTAATTTATTTTTTTAATTCATTTTATTGATTTGTCACAATTGTGAATTAATTGATCCCTCCTCCTCCCTCCATATCCCCCCTCTTTGTTCAATTTTGGATGACTGTATTGTTCTAGGAATTTGTCCATCTCTTCCAGGTTGCTGTATTTGTTTGCGTATAGATGTTCATAGTAGTCTTTAATTATCTTTTGAATTTCTGCTGGGTCTGTTGTAATATCTCCCTTTTCATTTATGATCCTGTTTATTTGAGTTTTCTCTTTTTTTCTTTCTAAGTCTTGCAAGGAGTTTGTCAATTTTTTTTATTTTTTCAAAGAACCAACTTTTGGTTTTAGTTTCTCCATGGTGATTTTGGTTTCTATTTCATTTATCTCTGCTTTTATTTTTGTTATTTGTCTTCTGCTGGGTTTTGGATTTTTTTGTTGCTCTTTTTGTAAGTCCTCAAGTTGGAAGATTAGAGTATTTCTTTGGGCTGTTTCAATTCTTTTTATTTGGGCCTGTATTGCTATGAACTTTCCTCTTAATACTGCTTTTGCTGCATCCCACACATTTTGGAACGTTGTGTTGTCATTGTCATTTGCCTCCATGTAGATTTTAATTTCTTCTTTGATTTCCTCTTTTACCCAGTGATCTTCCAGAAGCCTGTTGTTCAGTCTTCATGTAGTGTTCACTCTCCTTATTTTCTTTTCATTGTTGATTTCTAATTTGATGCTTTTATGATTGGAGAAAAAGGTTGGTATTATTTTAAGCATTTGTTCAGGTTTGTCTTGTGGCCTAATATATGATCAGTTTTAGGGAATGAACCGTGTGCATGTGAAAAGAAAGTGTATCCTTTTCCTTGGGCATGTAGTGTCCTGTATATATCTATTAGATCCATTTGGTCTAGTTCTTCCTTTAAAACTTTTGTTTGTTTGTGTAGTTGCTGTTTTGTTGATCTGTCTTTTCTTGAGAGTGGAGTGTTAAAATCTCCTACCACATCATATGTATTCTCACCAATATTTGATTTCACTTCTACTAGTAGTTGTTTTATGAATTTTGATGCTCCCTCATTGGGTGCGTATATGTTGAATATTATTGTTAAGTCTTTTGGTGGATCGACCCTTTAACCATTAGGTAGTGGCCGTCTTTATCTTTTGTCACTTTTGTTAATTGGAAGTCTGCTCTGTCTGATACAAGAATGGCAACCCCTGCTTTCTTGTGGGGGCCATTTGCTTATAGTGTACTTTTCCAGCCCTGCACCTTCAGTCTATGCTTATCCTTAGAGATCGGATGTGTTTGTTCCCTTGGAGGCAGCAGAATGTTGGGTTCTGTTTTCTGATCCAGTCTGCAAGACTTTGTCTTTTGATTGCTGAGTTTAGACCATTGACATTTAGGGTGATTGTTGATGTTTGCGATTCTAACAGTTTCCTAGTGGTCATTTGGGGTTTATTTTGTTTTTTGCTTTTTTTTTTTTTTTTTTTTTTTTTTTTTTTTTTTTTTTTTTTTTTTTTTTTTTTTTTTTTTTGTATTCTTATGGTTTTGAGTTTGAGGCCTCCTGCAAAATTTCTTGGAATGTGGGTTTAGTAGTAGTAAATTTCTGGAGACTTTGCTTGTTGGAGAAGGTTCTATTTTTTCCTTCATAGAGGAAGGATAGCTTTGCAGGGTAGAGTATTCTTGGCTGGCACTTTTTTTCTTGGCTTTTTTTTGTAGATGTGACTCCATTCTCTCCTTGCCTGGAGTGTCTCTTCAGAAAAATCTGAGGTCAAGATAATGGGTTTTCCTTTGTAGGTTATATGTTTCTTTTCTCTAGCCATTCTCATTATTTTTTTCTTATCTTGGGTTCTTGGAAGTTTTACAATGATGTGTCTTGCTGTGGCTTTTCTTTCACCAAAGTAGTTCGGTGTCATTTTGGCTTCCTGTATGTCTATTTTCATTTCTTTTTTCACATTTGGGAAGTTCTCTATTATATTGAAAAGCCTTTCAGTTCCCATGACTCTCTCCTCTCCTTCTGGGATTCCTATTACTCTTATGTTTCTTTTCTTTAAGGAATCTGGCATATCTCCGAGCTTTTCTTCAGGGCTCTTACTTTGTTTTTCTCTCTCTTTTTCTTTGTCCTCTCTATTTCTGTATCCTGAAGTGTGCTGATTTGTTCTTCTATTTCATCTAATCTGCTTCCATGGCTTTTCTGTGCATTTTTGAGCGTATCTATTGCAACCCTTAAATCTTGAGTCTCTTTCACTTTCAGTTTTAGGGATTCGTTTTCATGCTTCAGCTCATTGATTAGGTTATACATATTGATGCTTCCTTTTTTATATGTTTCTACTTCTTCCCTTAGTGCATTAAATGCTTCTATCATTCTGTTGTCCTTTTTTTCTGATTCTTATTTGTTGGAGTGCATTTAACATGTTGATGTTGGGTACTTTGAGATACACATCATTTCTTCAGTATTTTCCTTGGTGTTTTCTGGATATTGTCTTTTCTTTGGTGGTGATGGATTATTTCCTGTAGGGCTTGCTTGCATGTCTACAGTTTTTCTCCTGTGTTTTGCTTTCTAACTTGTTCTCCATATTGAGAAGCCATGGATCTGGTGATTGTCGATATGCTGGTAGCAATGTTTTCCAGGTTGAAAGTAGATCTGAAGTTTAGTGATTTGCGCCAAGCGGCTCCGGCACCAGTGACTTCCGGCATCTCACCTGGGTAGGGGAAGGGTCAGGTGGGTTCTCTCAGAAACCTAACTGAAGGAGGTGGATCCCTGGGACTGTGTTGAAGGAGGCACAGGGATGGGTCCCTCCCAGAGGTCTGGTGCTGGAGCCAGTGACTTCCAGTGTCTCACCTGGGTGGGGGAAGGGTTGGGTGGGTTCCCTCAGGGACCTGGCTGGAGTATCCCATGGTTTTCTTGTACCATTTTGTGTTTTGATTTTCTTTTTCTTTATTCTATTTGTGTTTTTTCCTAACATTGTGTATCAAGCTCACTTATTCTCTCAATTATATTTGTCTGCTGTTGAGATTATCTATTGTATTTTTTAGCACAGGTATAGTATTTTTAGGTTCGTTGGTTCTATTTGTAATGTCAGTCTTTTTTTTTTCACATCTTTTAAAAAATTTTTAGTTGAGAAATTACTATTTAACTGTTTAACTTTTCCTTTTTAGGCATATTGTGCAATTCTACTAGATTGAGACTTGTCTCTGGGTGTTGCTACAGCATTTGTGATATGTTCTTTTGTGTCTTCATTTTTAGTTTTTGTAAATTCTAATAGGGATAGACTTTGGGATCACTGATTTTGCATCTTTCTATGTGACCAGAGCAATGGTATTGGTCAGAAGTTATAGGTAGAAAGAAGCCAGGGTAGTAGGGTGGTATTAAAGTGTCATCTTTAGTGAACGTCAGGCATTCAAGCTTCTGATGTACTGTGGATACCATGTTGGTGGTAGGGTCCACAGTGATGCTTTTTTCTAGGTTAGCTCCTCAACTGTGGTCTTATGTAATCTTGTGGCAGTCTTTAAGCTATATTTGCGCACCAGATGCAACACTAGACAGGATGGTAGTTAAGACTGTCACCAACAATTCTTTTCATTTCTGGTACAGAGCCTTACCTTGGTGTACTTAGTGTTATTGTTTAGGTGCAGTTGTTTCCTTGTTTTTGACACTGAGTGTGGCAGGACATGTGTTTCGGGTAACACAGCCTAAGACTTCAAGTACAATCCTCTTACATATGGAGACACAGGGTATCTTGACCTGTTTGTCCCCACCCATCTGGCTGTTGTATATTGGGTGGTTAAGGCTCGAGCCTCTAGGATTTGTCTGTTAGTATGTCCTCTATCATGGATGTCAGTTACTCACCTCAGTTTCTGGTCTCTAATATTCCCATTGTGGGTGTGTGCTCTTGAATCAGCAACTTTAGGAGTGCTCTGTCAGACCCACTCCATCCTATTTTGTTTTGTACTGTTCCTGTGTAACTGTAAACACAATTCAGTTTTCCTCTTTCCCCCCATACCATTGTTCGTTCTTTCTGTATGCTGCAGCTGTTTATTTTTCACAGATTATTGATTATTCTGCTGCGTTTTATTATTATTACTATTATTTAAAAAAATTTTTTTTGAGACTAGGTCTCGCTATTTTTGCCCGTGGAACCACAGGCTCATGTTGCCCGGGTACCACAGAGTCAAGTAATCCCCAGCCTCAGCTTCCCAGGTAGCTGGGATTACAGGCACATACCACCATGCCCAGCTTTATTTTTTTGGGGACTAGGTCTCACTATGTGCCCCCGATGGGACTCGAACTGTGATTCCCTGGTCCTGGCCACAGCTTCCTAGGCTGCTGCTTACAGGCATGCACCACCAAGCCTGGCCAATTCTGCTGCAATTTAGATATGAGTATATGATGAAGGAGATTCTGGTATCCTCTCTTCCATTTTGCCAAATTCTTATCATGGTTTTTAATACTATGTCTGTCTGTCTGTTTGTATGTATGTATTCCTCTCTGCTTCTATTTTGTCAAATTTCTATCATTGGTTTTTAATACTATGTATGTATGCATGCATGCATGCATGTATGTGTGTGTGTGTTTATCTAAATATTGTGTGTGTTTATCTTGCTCTGTGCTGAGCTTCTTAAACCTGTAGATTGATTGCTTATAAAATTTGCTAACTTTCTAGCCTTTACTGATTCATGCATAGTTTCTGATCAATTTTCAATTTTCTCTTTCCTTCTTGACTTGTCGACATACACATTAGACTATTTGACACCATCTCACATCTAGCATGCTTTATTTTGTTTGTTATTTCTTTCTCTGCTTTGAATAACTATTAATCTGCCTTTGTGCTAAATCTAGTTTTCCAGCTGGGCATGGTGGCACGTGCCTATAATCCAAGTGCTGGTAGGCAAGAGTTCGTGGGTTTGAGGCTACCCAGGGCAAGATAATGAGACCTTGTTCTTGAAAAAGCAGCAAGATGAAGTGGCAGGCACCTGTAATCCCAGCTGCCTGGGAGACTGAGGCTGGGGATCGCTTAGGTCCCCAGGATCGGGACTACCCTAGACAACATAGCAAGACCTAGTCTCAAATAAATGAACAAATGAATAAACAAATAAATCTAGTTTTCCCTGACCATACTGTATTGTTAAAGCCATACAATGAGTGTATGTATTTCATGTATTCTAATTTGTAATTCTAGAATTTCTATGAACGCATCTTGTATAGATGATAATTCTCCCTGGAAATATTTTAAATTTTAATACATTTTCTCTGTTCTCCCTCTACTATGTTTTATAAGTTAGTCACTTATTTTGAAACCCTCACATACTAAAAGTAATATTCTAGAGTATTGCTAAGTCTATTTTTGCTTACTGCTTTGTCCTTTGATTATTACTCAGTTATTTCCTACTTCACATATCTACCAATTTGTATTGTGCACTGGAAACTGTGAATATAATATCAGGCAGTGGACAGGAAGGTATGGCCTACAAGGGCACATCCAGTCTAGTAGCTGTTCTTTTGTAACACATACGCTAAAAATGGTTTCAATATTTTTACAGTATTTTTCTTTTAAGAAAATGTGTAACAGGCAAAAATCCTAAAAGAAAAAAAACATCTAATTTCTGGATCTTTACATGAAAGCTTTCCTGATCCCTTTTATAAACAATCTCACTTGTTATCTTTCTTTAAATAGTATTGAATTTTATTCTGGCAGGCAGTTCAATTGCAAGTAGATCACTTTGGTTTAGTGGAGGCTTAGTTTTAGACTTTGATACAATATATCTATTTCAGTTTTTTCCCCTCATTCCTAAGGGATAGATTGTCTAGGGTCTCAGCTTAATAACTAACAGTATTTATTGATGTAAATATAGAACAAGAGGGTATTTCTAAGTGTTCCATCATAACAAAGATTGAAAATTCTGATTATTTTTTAAATGTAAAATTATCTCATATAATAGTGAATTTTTAAGTAAAGTATTTGACATTGCTTGATGTGTTTTTTTGGTTCATTGTTCACTTGAGACAAACAGGATTCATTTCTCATTTATAACAGTAAATGTATATATCTTATAAAGTCATATTAGTCTGAGTTATATTGATTTGTTGAGGGAGAAAAAAATGGTACTCGCTTATACAAAGATGAAGCCCTAAATAGAGGAGAGGGTTCAGCATATTTGTTATTTTAAATTTCAAATAGATTTCAAACTGATCAAATTATTTATCTTGAGTGAGTTTTAATAACGTGCATCTTTTAAAAATTGGTTTGTTTCATCTGAGTTGTTGATTTCATGAGCATAAAGCTGTTTATAGTGTTCCCTTTTTTATGTGCATGGTCCATTAATAACTACTTAATTTCTGACAATAGTAACTTGGGTATTCTCTTTTTTCCTATGGCTAAAAAGTTACCAGTTTTATTGTTTTTACTTTAGAATATAACTTATTCACATAAAAAAATCTTAGAGCTTTTAGTTCAGGCAGTTTAGAGCTGACTAGCATGAGAGTTTTGTGAATAATACAAGGTCTGTGCTCTTCCACATCTTTTATTCTTCCATTTCTTTCTTTTTTTAATTGTATTTTTTGAGGCAACGTTGACATACAACACTTATGTATGATACAGAGGTATAGATTCTTATCACTTCAGATATATTTTACTACAGCCACTCACTACCGCAGTTTTCTACTCGTTCCACTAATAGTTCATTGGGCCCACTTCATACTGTGCTCCCTATTCAGTAATCTCATTTTTATTGTTAGATTTCTAGGGTTTATTTTGGTTAATTCTGTCTGTCCCTTTATTTGATTTCTTTCTTTCTTGTTTTCTTCTCCCCCCTCTTGTTTTGTTTATATTCCATATGTCTGAAATCTTCAGTATTTGTTATTCTCCTTTTGACTTAATTTTGCTTAGCATAATCTCCAGTTTTATCCATGGGTTATCTTTTAACTTACTTTTCTTTCTTTCAAAAGATGAAACACAAAAATCTTCAATTTCGATGATTTTGTCACTGTACTTTGGTGTCATATCTAAAATACCAGAGTCTGATACTTGGTAACAAAGATTTACTGCTATGTTTTCCTTAAGACTTTCATAGTCTTAGCCATTAACATTCTTTCTTTGTTCATTTGGAGTTCAATTTTTTATATGATATGAGGTAGGGGACCAATTTCATTCTCCTGTACATGAATATCTGGTTGTCCCTACATTATTTCTTGGAAAAATGATTCATTCCCATTTTAAGTCTTGATACTTATCATAAATCAATGTGAAATAAATTTAATAGTTTATTTTTAGATTCTTCAGTTCTAAATTCATTTCTATCCCAATTCCTGTCCTTATGTGAGTATCAGATTGTCTTGCAGTCTTATAGTCAGTTTTAAAATTTAGTAGTGTGAATTCTCCATTTGTTCTTAAGATTTTTTTGGTGCATACACATTTAGGATTATAGTATCTTAGCGTATTGGCTCTTTTGTCATTGTATACCGTCTTTGTCTCGGGTAAATTTTTTCCTATTAAGTCTGTTTTATCTCATAGTGATGTGAGTACTCCTTTCAATTGGGTTATGTTTTTAATATCTTTTTGGGTTTGGTTGAAGATTGATTTTCTGCAGAGAAGAATTTTCGTTGGTTTTAGTAGTCACCTGAGGGTACTACAGTTCCAGAACCACTTTTCAGTTTAGTTTTTTATTTTGGGCTATCAGAAATCAGAACACATCATCATAGAACATGTACTTACTGGCCAGATGTGCAAGTTTTATTCTGCACTATTCTGCATGGCATAATTTTTGATACTGTTTTTACTTTATGAGTACAGTTGATATAAAATTTGTGAGATTCTTTATTTCCAACCAAAATAGATTCTGTTATTACTTTTGTTTCCTGTATGTATATACTATGGTCAAAGTAGAAGCAAGAAACTAATTTGAACATTTCTGACTAGGTAGGCGTTGTTTTCCTTTGGTTTGTTGTTTCTGTTTCTTCATGCTACATTAGTAATGAATTAAAACAATTTAAAAAACTTTGATACTTTTGTATTTGGAAGTTTTTTTTTTAATGTATAATCTACATTGTCAGAAATAGAAGTCATGTTATGGTATCTCCATTTGTATAGGAAGTTTTTATTTAAATATAGTAAGATGTATTTCCTTTCTTTCCTTTGTTTATACTTTAGGATCTTTTTATAAGAAAGCTTTTCCTACTTATGAAAACATTAAGATATTCCCATATTCCAGAAAATTTACAATTGTACTTCAACTTCATCTTTAATTTTTCGTTGTCGTGTGAGATCAGAATTTGCTTTCATGTGATTTCAGTTGATTTCTTTCTCTATTTAAAGTGATATTTGTATTTCCTCCCCTCCCCCCCCCCTTTTTTTTTTTGATACTAGGTCTTGCTATTTTTGCCCGTGGAACCGCAGGCTCTCGTTGCCCAGGGTACCACAGACTCAAGCAGTCCCCAGCCTCAGCTTCCCAGGTAGCTGGGATTACAGGCACGTGCCACCACACCCAGCTGTATATTTTTTGGAACTAGGACTCACTACATGCCCCTGATGGGACTCGAACCACGATCCCTGGCTCTGGCCGCGGCTTCCTAGGCTGCTGCTTACAGGCATACACCACCATGCCCAGCCTTTATATTAAATTATTAACTAAATGGATAACTTTTGTGATATTAAATCCTTAACGTAATTTTGGTATTTTCTTTGTCATAATACCAAGTTCAGTTTGCTAATATTTTATTTGAGATGTTCGTGTATCTCTTCATTTGTATGATTTGTCTTAGTCTTACTGTTATTTCCTCTTAAAATCATAAAAGTAATTGGATAACATTTGGTACTTTTCTACTCAAAATTTACCTAAATTGGAGATGTGTTCTTTGAAGGTTGTTGCAATGTCACAGATACGATGAAGCTATTTTTGTCAGCTCTCTTTTATTGTGAGTTTTTAAGCTATTTCGTCATTTTCTTTAATTGTTGTTGATCTGTATGCTTCATCTGTGGTTCTGCTTGCTTTTATATTCTTGTTTTCATCTGTCATTTTTTTCATTATTCTCATTCAGCTTTGATGAAGGTTCTGTGTTGTTAATCTTTTTTTATTTTCTTTAAATTTTTTTCACTTTCTAAAAATTTTATTTTTTAAATGATTACACACACACGCACACAGTTTTACATCATTGTATATCCTGAGGTTCTCCTACCACCTTATCATCTGTGAACCACCATCTGAATCTCTTGTGCCCCTCCCTCTCTGATTTTAATCCCTACCCCCTTGCTCTGTGCTTCAGTTCTCCTGACAGTTTGTTAGTTTTAAGTTCTACTTGTCCTTTTCTTAGTGTGCTTTCCCTGTATCCTGCATATAGATGAGATCATCCATATTTCTCTTTTTTTTCCTGACTTATTTCCACTATCATGGTAACCCCTAAGCCTATCCATTTTATCACAAATACATTGAGTTTGTATTTTTTGATTGCTGAATAATACATGAAGCTGAAAAGCTTCTGCTCAGCAAAAAGTTGTCCAACCAAATGGAGAGAAATTTTTGTACTTCACTCAACTGACGGGTGTGATATTAAAGATCCACAAAGAACTTGCACAATTTAACAAAAGGAAAAGGAAAAGCTCAGTCAAAAAATGGAGAGAAGAACTTAAAAGACAGTTCTCCAAAGAGGAAATACAAATGGCTAATAGGCATATGCAAAAATGCTACATCACTTATAATCAGGGAAATGCAAATCAAAACCACAATGAGATAACATCTCACAGCATTAAGAATCACCTGTATCAAAAAAAATCAGGCAACAACAAGTGTTGGCATAGATGTGGAGAGAAAGGGACACTTTTACACAACTGGTGGTGAAATCAGGTTAAAAGGGGTAGAAGCCTCTAACCAGAAAGCCACAGTTCCGCATCACTTGTGTGCACAGCAGTAGCAAAGTTACAAAGAAATTTAACAGGGAAAACCAAAAAGTCTTTAAAGCCACACAAGTGGCTGGTTATCTTACCCCAGTCACATTTAGTTTGAAAGTTCCAAACACATGTCCATGATGGTGCCCTTTTGCCCCTCCAAGGACCTGAGAAGTAGGCACTTCTGCAAAATCCTGTCTTCCTCCAGCATCTTTTCTTCACTTCTCTCTCCAGCATTTATAGTTGCTCTGCCTCTCCAAGACTTTTCAAACTTTTTCAGCAGATGCTGATGCAAACTCAGCTTTTCAAATATGCTGCCTTGCTGTGACTCCAGACATTTTCTTTACCAGGCCTGCCCTCAGCAACCCCTGGTTACCCTCGGCCTGCCCCTGCCATTCTGGTATCTGACTACACATCTCTGCTGGGTATACTCTCTCACCATGTGACTCCTTGCCACTACCAGCTAACTCTTCCAGGGCACTTTCCCTGGCCAGGCCACTTGGGCCTGTTCTCTCAGTCTGCCATTCTCATCTCCTTTTCCTTCTCTTTCCTCCCTCCTTCCTTTTATCCTCCCTTCTCCCATTTGCCATTTTCTCTTGCCAGGTCTTTCACTCTGCCCACCAGGGTATTTTGGCACCAACACAATTTTTAACTGCATCACTACCCTGTATCAGTAGGAGTACAAATTGGTCTAGCCACAAAAAGAGAAACTGTGTGAGGACCCACAAACTACTTAAAATGGAACTGTCATTCAAATCCAGCAACTCCACTTCTGGGAATCTACCCAAAGGATACAAAAACACTATATCAGAAGGACACCTGTACTTGGATGTTTATTGCTGCACTGTTTACAATAGCCAGGATATGGAACACAACCCAAATGCCTCAAAACAGATGAATGGATCAGAAAGTTGTGGTATATTTACACAATCAAATATTGTTAATATTTTTAATTTT
The DNA here is from genome assembly GCA_004024945.1 of Uropsilus gracilis. Lineage (NCBI taxonomy): Eukaryota > Metazoa > Chordata > Mammalia > Eulipotyphla > Talpidae > Uropsilus > Uropsilus gracilis. The sequence goes on along the minus strand of PVHY01027779.1, from coordinate 2,775 downwards.
CAGATATGATCAAGTTTTAGTCTTCCTATGTCTGTCTTCTTATTGAAAACACCTTCCTTTCTTCAGTACTCTTAGTACCTTATTGTAAGTAAAGTTTTTGGGGTTTGTTTTCTGAACACTTTTTAACGGGTTCTTGGTCTATCTTTGAAAATCTATAGCATTCATTGTTTTACTTATATGTCTACAGTATTAATTATTTTACTTTTATTTATATTGGATAGAACAAATCCTTAGATGTGTTTAATAACTGTAATCATTTTAAATTTATAGTCTCTGTAATTGTATTATTTGACGTTGTAAAGCAGTATAATTCCACTGTGATGATTCTTGCTCTTGGTTGCTTTCATGTTTTATAATTTTGGATTTTGACGTTGTCTTCAGATAGGCATAGCATTTTATTAATTTGAGTTAAGATATGTTAAAAAATTAAAAAATGGAAGTTATTTTGTTTTTACTCAGGACTACTCTTTGTCATGATTTTTTACAAGCAATATATTATACAAAATAAAACTTTAGGTACATGAGAGAGCAGACTTGTACTGAATTTTTCCAGGGAGACTTTTTTCTTTCTATCCTAGATAGAGGCAGAAAAACTTATTTTATCTCAGTCTGAGATGGTAGGAAGAATTTTCACCCTCTTCTACCTTTTATTAAGAATCTTGCCATTCACAGTTCAAGATTTCAGTGGGACAGTACTAACTGGTTCTGTTTCTCATGTACCTTACTTTTATTGAACCCATATACTATTCATTGCCTTACTTGTGTGTGCTTATTATTTAACAAGCCTTTACATGGTAGCCTCAACACAGTGTATGCCCAGCTTAAGGTTTCTAATTTTTTACTTTCTCTGTCCTGGGTATTTCTTTTCAGCTTAGCTCTTCAGTGAAAAAAATGTTAAATTTTATCGAACATGTTCAGGGATTTTGTTGCAGTTTTTTGATTATCTAGTCTGCCATATTGCTAGAAAGGGAAGTTGCTGTTTTAAAATAGGCTGTACAAAACATTTGTGTATTGTCATCCTAATAATGGCTCTTTTAGTTGGGAAGACTAAATATAAATAGTCTTCCATTGTTGACAACAGCAAAATAATTATTTGAAACAGACTTGTGTAATCCCGGACACTCAAGCCAGATAACCTGAGATGGACTATAAGCCATGCAGCTTGTCATCTTTAGAGATATGTATTTCTTCTGTTTCTTCCATCCTTAAAGAGTCTTAATATACCTTGTAGGGTGGTTAATGTAATTAAATATTCAATATATGTATCTTTTATTATTGTGTTGTTAACATTATTAACCTTGTTAACCATAACTGACTTCTGTTTAGAAAAAATGCCCAGGTTTTCAGTCATAGAAATCATACTTTATATTCAAAGCATCATACTATTTAGTTTTCCCAACTCCTATTTTATATAGGCCTAGACAGATGGGAAAAAAATTGTCAGTCCTAAATTTTACATTTTCCTTTAGTAGGTAACCTTTTCTTATCAGGATCAGTGTGCTTTATTGTTTCTTAGGAATCCCCTTTCCCTCTTAACTCCCTAAAAAGAGCTACACCTGTGATGTTTCTTTATGATGCTCAATGGGGTCTGTTATCTGTAAAAAGCCTTTATGTTCCTCTGGTCTAATAATTATGACCAGTCTTTTAGTCTTTCTGACCATACTTATTATATGCATCATCTTTTTTCTTATGTGAGAAATATATTTCTTTCTTTTGCGAAAGTATCTTTAGAAATAAAGAGACTTAGAACAAAAAACGACTTCTGAAATTATCTAGTTTAGTTGTTTCAGACATTAAAAGACAAGGTGTTCTTTTCTCCAGTAAAGATAAACATACTCATACAGACACACAAACACACACACACATAAAGTTACTGTGGTTGTATAAAGTTAATGTGGTTGAAGGGATGAGTCCAAATTTGTCTTTCTTTTTTTCCAAGTACATCAGCCCCTAAAGCTAAGTACACTCATCGAGTTCTAGTCATACACAGAGTAGTTCTGTAACTGCTGATCTTGTCTATTCTATAGGTTAGAATTAATGAAAGTAGCCAGGTGGAAACAAAATTCATCGACAGCTCTATACTAACCGGTCAAATAGACACTTATCCTTTTCTATTTCCATTTTATCATACTACCTCCCAAAGTGTTTTTCCTCATCATGGGTAGTAGAGCTACAACTTAATTTCTCCTCTAAACTTGTCTAAAATCTGTCCTTGGCCTATCAACAGTAAACTCAGTTTTGCCTGACAGTAGTTACTGACTTAGAGTTTGAATGATAAACCCGAATAAAATAAGTTCTCAGGGATCATTTCTTTATCTTTAGAAAAATTATTTCCCCTAAGTTAGTTTCATTGCAGATGCTTTATCCTTTGTGCCTTAGAGAACCCCTCAAATACCCTGCTCTTTAACTGGTCCACTATGAGGTTAAAGGAAAAAAACACATAGACCAGAAATGCCTGAAAAGGACTAAAAGCTATATAAACATTAAATTTAACTTATAGGCCATTTTATCAATTTTTTTTTTTTTTTTTTTGAGACTAGGTCTTGCTATTTTTGTCTGTGGAACCGCAGGCTCTTGTTGCCCGGGGTACCACAGACTCAAGCAATCCCCAGCCTCAGCTTCCCAGGTAGCTGGGATGACAGGCGCGCGCCACCACGCCCAGCTATTTTTTTGGAACTAGGTCTCACTACGGGCCCCAGGCGGGACTCGAACCGCGATCCCTAGCCCCTGCCGCTTCATAGGCTGAAGCTTACAAGCACGAGCCACCGTGCCCGG
>PVHY01027778.1:0-15944 GCA_004024945.1 Uropsilus gracilis | reverse complement strand
ATCTAGTATTTCACATAGTAGAAATTTTACAAAATTGTGTATACTTTATTCTACAGTAGCTATGTAAGTATCTTTTCTAACTGTATTTTTATGACTTCATTATGCAACCAAATATTCACTTCAAAGTTTTATCACACAACCCAACATCTCCTTGCTTCCTTTTAACAAGAATCCAACACTTGTTTTATACATTATTTTGCTTAGCTAGGAAACCAATATGACTAAGGAAATCCATCTACAAATAATTCACTGTCACTGCCAATAGCTCTCAGGTATATTTGTTAACAAAACAATATGAAATAAAATTTAAAGCAATACAAAGGTTGCATTTTGGGCACAATATCGTCATCTTTGATTTACAAAAATCAGTTGTCAAGGATGAAGATGAGTCAAGTAGATTTTTTTTTTTACATTACACAATTCAGCCTAACACATCAACTTAGAAGGAAACAGTATGAAGAAAAACTTAAATCCAGTTAAATTTTATTATGCAATCACTATTTTTTCATAAAAGAAATAATGGGACTATATTATGATGATGTAGTGTAAGATGACTTATACAATATTCTTACTGGGAATTTCTGTAATACCCAGAATAAGGATGATATAAGCATTGGTATAAAATACCCTTTCCATACAAGAAAGTGAGATGAACTCATTCTTGCTTATAAATTACAAATGAGAGTTTCCTTAGTTTGTTAAGAAAGACAGTGAAATATAATCTAGTTTACAAATTAAAAGAATATCATGGTAAAACAATATTGTCATCTGAGATTTTGATAAAAACTAAGGCTACTGATGGAATGTGTTTCAAGACTGAATTTTGTTCATGTTTAGAGGAAAAGAATTAATGAATTTGCTGTATAGCTGAGCAATGTTTTTGAAAGATTAAATACTAACAATTGTAATCCGGAGAATAATTAATTTATAAATGACACAAAACTTTATCTCATTAAGCAGTATCATAATGTCTGTTTTAATGAGATTTTCTCAATTTAAAGCCTAATTTACCTCAAAAATTTATTTAATATTTATATCATAGACACTAAGAGAATTGTATTTAACAGGAGAAATGACAGTAATGATAACACTTTACACATGGCTCTGAGACTCAGTTGCCCAGTGTGAACCCCAAGGATTATAATATGTGCACAACCATGCAACCCTTGCACTGTAGATTAACTTGAGTTTACCTCTATGGTGCTGTCACGTGTCCTTCTATGGCTTATTTGTATCTTTTAAGCTAAAGTTTTTTTACTTGCTTTTTCTCAGGGGAGTTTAGGTTGCATGGAACGAGGGTAATTTTTTCTTGAAAGCTTACATACATAAAATAAAATCATACTTATTATGATTTAATCCACATCTTTCTGGATTATTTGAAATTCTTTACCTCACCATTCTTCTATTATAATACCTAGATTTTGAAGAAAGTTATGATAAGAGATTTACTAGCATAGTCAACTGTTCAGATAGGGATATGGTGTCTGATGAGTGGATTGTGTCAGTTAAAGAAACAACTCCACAGGACTGGTTCTATAATATGACAACATTTTTATGGTCATAATTCAGTACTAATAGCACATTTCTTAATCCTCTTCACTTTTGTTCAATAACTCAAGTCTGGGATAGAAAATTTACATTGATCTTAAAGCCAATTACACTAAAAGAACAATGAACTTAGAATAAAAGTCAGATATGGGAGGAAATTGAGGTATAGATGTGGAGAGGAAGTAGGAAGGTGATGCAGAATAATTCAGAGGAAAAAGAAAATGTTCATCTAAGAAATTATTTGAGATGAAAATGAATGATATCAAAACTCAAAATGATATCAGGAGAAACATTAGAGTCCACTGAAAATGTGAACATTAAGAAACTGAGACCTGTACATTAAAAAATTAAAGTGTGGTGCACAAATTGACTTACAAAATGAGGAGGTGGGATGACATGCCAAATTTCTAATGAGAATGAACTTTTTCTAAATATTTCATGGCAAAATATAATTTCTTTTGAAAATTAATTACCCATTTGTGTTCTTTGACCATTTATTCATATGCTTGGTCTGAAGGATAGATAACATTTATCACTCAAATAATCCTACTAAACCTATACCCTTAGATCATATAAATGTAAAAACCTGAATTACCTCAAATTTTAAAAAAGAAATTTGTTTAATATGAGACATATGGAAATTGACTGTGTGACAAGGATACCAATAAGATACTTCTCAGATATACTGACAGATCCTAAATATCAGATCTAAACATCAGTCTCATTTTCTAAGTAATATAATTCATTTAACAACTTTTTTTAGCAGTTGTTATTAATCTATCATCTACTAATTATATTCCTTTTTTTATAACCAATGTAATAAGTGCTGCAAACACAGTCACAAACATCAAATGTGATATTATCAAGGTCATTAGCTCAGCCATGATACTTTTCCAATTCTTAATCATCCAAGAACCCCAATTTGTGGGAGGTTGATTCTCATGGAAGAACACTACTTAAGTCAAATATAGACACTGCTTCTCATTGCTACCTTGGAATTCCTCCTGAAGTCTCATTCTCAGAAGTCTGACAAATGTCTCATATCATGCTGTGGTTTATCGTTTTCAATTCTTATGCTGTAAATTCACTCAATCTTCCCCAAAGATATCCTTTACTATAGTGTCTTCAAAAAAAAGCTTACTAGAGCCATACCACCCCAGGCCCTCACAAACCTACCATCCAGTCCAAGATTCTCAGTCCTATTTGGAGCTCTGAATTTTAGTTAATTACTGCCATTCTTTTGTACTCTTGATCTTCCTTAATTGAGTGCTCATATAAAAGAGGAGAGAGAATTGATCTCTTCATTCATTTTTATGAATCATTTTCTTGTGAACATCAAGGAATGAGGAAACTTGTGCCAACCAAATCTCTCTCTCTCTCTCTCTCTCTCTCTCTCTCTCTCTCTCTCTCTCTCTCTCTCACACACACACACACACACACACACACACTTGTTACTGCATACTAGAAACAATGGATGTTTATCAAAACTTGATTTGTTTGCAAGAGAGACCATTTAACTAACATGAAATAAATGGTTCTATTTCAATTTTCCAGTAATTTTATGTCTGTCGGTCTCTAGATTTAGTCAAAAGAGAATTCAGCTAATGGGGTGTCTATTTAATCACTGCCAAGACAGAGTGCTTCCATATTATTCTTAGTTTTATATACACAAGACATAGATGTAATATTTATAAGATATATCTCACATTTATAAGAGTTTTATCTTAAATTTTTCACCTAAATCAACAGGACCATCTTACTCTAGAGATCATACCTCTGAAACAACAAAGGGATATAACTTAAGTATTACATGAAAAGGATAGCATTCCTTCTTAAAAAAATATTAAGAATGATGTGAAGGTTATTTTTACATGGAAATAAATATATCTACTGAAAGGCCAATATATCATACTTATATAAAATATGCTATATATTCATTATGACTACAGAAAATAAAAACTTAGGAAAAATGATACCAATTACAGTATATTTTGATTTGATATTACCTGCTTAAAGAAGAATATTACCTAAGCAACAGTTAATAATTGACTATTAATAAAATATCTGGCAGAGTAATACTAGGGTAAGAAACCAATTTAGAATTAGAATTCTAAGAATAGTTTCTCAATGATGTTTTCTATATATACAAATAACTTGGTTACCATCAGGGAATTTCCTTAGTACCTTGTCTGATTAGTAACATGATAGATAGCTCAAGAATTCTTACCACAGCAATGTTTTCTACTAACTTCAATTTTAAAAGAAAAAAATCCAAATTTTAAGCATGTTCTCTCCTAGGATTACTTTAAAAAACAGAAGTAATTAAGTATAGAGAGAATTCCTTTTTTGGAATGGTATATTTTCCTCCATACACATACCTTAATACTTTTTCTAATTCTTTATACTTTTTAATTAGGAACAATGTTGACATCTAGTTAAAAATGAATCTTTGTTCTAAGTAATGAAAATTCATGAATATTTCTTAATAAGCGTACTAAATAGCTTTTCTATTAAATACCATAAACCATCTACCCTTAAAATTTTAACCATGTTCATGATATTGTTATTTTTATTGTAAGTCAAACATCTTCAGTATTACTTATTGTGGTTAAGAATTTTGTTATAAATTTTCTGTGATAAAAATTAACAAAATATTCCAAAACTCATAACTTTGTATAAATTTTAGACCTACAGTACTACTTAAAAAGACCTTATATATGAGCAAACCTATAAAATGAATGTGTGTCAAAGCAGTTTATATAATACTAAAGAAATGGGAATAATGTGAATTTCAAATGAGATACAAATCCTAAATAAATCAAGGCATATTAAAACAATGGAAGTTATTGCAACTAGTAAAATTTATGTGCTAACTAAAAATTAATATACAAAGATATCCACACTAAATGAAAAAGCATGTTGTATGATATGACATTTTTAATTATTTTTTACATATATATACACAATGCCACCTATAAAATGATCTTAAATATATAGTTTTTATGAAAGATGAGAAACACTAAATTTGTAAAAATATCAAAAAGAATAGCTTATGAATGATTTAACACATATGTGTGGTAAGATTATGCCATTGTTTTCAACATTTTTTGACATTGAATAAGTTTATCTTATGGTAAAAAATAAAAACCAAATTACTCTAAAATTTAAAAACAGAATGCCTATACAGATAAAATCTACAGTACAATCTTTAATTTTACTTGAAGAACCATCTCCAAAGACTTTAACACACTTCTAATAGTCATATTCATGTCTGGGAAGTTCTGATTGCCATGGAGATTTCAACGCACTTGTCCTGAATCAGAAATGCAAAGGCAAGTGATTGAACTAAACATGCCTAGAAATATTCACTGTAATGACGTACTTCTGCTTGGATAGTTTGCTAAAATCAATTCAAAGCAATGAACTCATTTTCTGTCTTCCAAAAGAACATTTGTAGATTTAAAATTTGGCGACTACCCCCCGATTTTCAAAACTTTCCCCCTTGTTAGCACAACTGTTTCTAAAGGAATTTTGTAATGGAGTAAAAATCATACAAGTATGATTTAAACAAATAAAATATATGAAAACAGTATTATATTTTTCTGATTATGGACTAAAGGATGGAGAGTATGAGCTAAGACTCTTTTCATCTGTCCCTAGTGCCTGCCCACTGGGCATCTCGATATAACCTCCAAGTTCTAGAGGACTATGCAAGAAATGGATGATTTATAATATTATTCAGCAAAAAAAATCTATGTTTATTTTTCCGCAGCAATAGATAAATATTGTTATAAAGAATTGTCATAGTGTTAAATTCACAATAGGTATTTAATACATCAATAAATATATTTATTTTGTATAAATGGATAATATGGCAAGATTATTAGCCTGAGAGTAAAGATATCCATTATATTGATTCAATAATATTAGCATGCAAAATAATGTATTCTTACTGACAATGATGCTGAACCCTGTGAGAATTCAATTTCAAGGGATTCCAATACAGGTGGCTATATTTTCATAAATATTCTGAATAAAATTTGAAAAGCAACAGTCACCTTTACTCTCACTTATAGACCGTGGTCAACATGTAAATCAATAAATTAAAATGTAACTTTCTCATTTGTTTTAAGTTTATTATGACATGGTTCTCTTTACCTAATCATTAAAGAATAGATTAAGATAGTACAATCACAAAAAAGAATGACTCAACAATTCACAAAAAAGAATGACTCAACAATTCACTGAAGACTAAATATATGTGCCCATGTCCATCCGTCCGTCCATCCATCCATCCATCCATCCATCCATCCATCCATCCATCCATCCATCCATCCATCCATATCTGTCTACATATATAGTTGAAAATGAAGCAGATAACTAGTAAAACTTAGTACATTTGAGATTTGAACATAGAAAGTGGTAGCAATATATACCAGTCAGAATATAAAACATGGACCCATTAAACTTTACATTGAATTTGAATTAGTATGATTGAACTCTTAGTTGCAACTGGTCACATAATGTTTATATGTATAATTTAATTCAAGAAATATCAGATAAAACACTAATTAAAATGTTAATCAAATCTAATAGTCAAAAGTAAAATTTTGATTCAAGAAACAGAAATAGAAGCAATATAGATGAATCCAAAAATATGACTTGAATTGAGCAACATATAAAGTTTTTAACTTTAGAATAGACACATAAATATTAGTCGTGGGTATGGAGGAAAAAGCCCTGTTTAAAGTCTCCACTTTTTTGTTTTTACAAGAATATATATGAACACCTGACATTTGTATATATAATTGGCTTTCAGAATATTGCTAAGGTTTAGTTTTCATAGATACAAGTGTATTAATTGATAAGCTAAAAGATTCTTTTTTTAAGACAAATCATCTTGCTTGCCTATTATCAGTACTATATTGAAATTTAATTTGGTGTTCAGATTGAAATGCATATGACTGTAGGGAGAGATAGGTTAAAGGACCACTTACCGTTTATTTTCTGATAATTATCAAAATAGTAACCACCTACCCTACTAGGCTCTCATAAGGAGAATTTTCACTGACACAATGACTGGATCCATAAATACTATATAACAGGGTTCAGTAAACTTCAATAAATGACATGATAATATTTTGTACATGTCAGAACAAAATGTTTCTGTGACAACTATTAAAATCCAGTGTTGAGGCACAAAAGCAGTTATACACAATACATGAATATATGACTGCTTGTTTTCTGATAACTTTATTTGCAGCCATTGAAATTTGAATTTCATATAATTTTCCTATTTTGTGAAATAGTTTTCCTCACATTTTTGTCAGCCAACTAAAAATATAAAAATGAGTCAACCCAGAAGTCATACAAAATAGGTAGTTAGCTAGAATTGACTCATAAACTGCAGACCCTTGGCAAAGAATAAGTTAGTTTAGTAATAGTAAGAGTACCAATTATTATTAAGGAAAATCACCAAGACCCAATGCTAAGCACCTATAAAAGGTGACCAAATATCAGTTACGAAAGTTATAAAAATATGAGAATTTTTTCCCTTTATTCCCCCACTGAGGGGAAAAATAACTCCTGATAACTTCTTGTTTAAATTTGAAAAAAATACTAATTTGAGGAAATTAAAAATAAAATTTCCCCTATCTTTTCTATAAATAACAGATGAATGTACCAGCTAAACAAGCAAAGATGATTCATAAGCAACAGAGTCACATTATAAGTGCTTTTTCTCCCTCATTGCAATTATGTAGCCAATTGCTTGAAAATGGCACATATTATCTTTACTTACTTTCTATAGGAACAATGGTAACTCTGCTAATTGCATCTATTTTCATAAGAGGGAAAAATATCTTTCCAGATCAGTTACTAAAGTAGTCTCAGATTCTATACAAGAAATGTTATGTTCCCAGTGGTCTGAAATATTCACAGATGATCATCATAGCTCAAATTTTGAAACAATACAAATTTTAGAAAGTAAAATTTAAAGAAGGAAAAACATTTCAGTTTTCAAAAAGGAACTGAAATGATTAGACAAACACTGGAAATAGAATAGAGCATACAAAGTAAGGTGATTATATTTATTGCCTTCGAAAACTACTCACTGTGTTATGACAACGGTATCGTAGGCTAACAAAAACAAATTTCTAGAAACAGAAATTTTGCATGAACTAGAAATACTTGTATTTTAAACAATTTTCAGGTAAACTCAAGAATAAAAATTTATGCTTCGAAACTAATTAATGAAAACCAAATACTGAAAACCAAAGGAATTAACATGTTTGGATATTGTTTGTGCATGGAGAGTGATCTTGGTACCGAAGGACTTGGGTATTAACATTGTGGTGAAATAACAGTTTTACTACCACCCCCCCCCCCAAAAAAAAAAACAATGATGCAAGATAATACAGTCTGTATGAAAAGTCTGTCTATGAAAAGTCTGCATTAATTTCAACTACCAACAACTCCTCAATGACCCTAATGTGTTGCACTCTTCCTGCACTTTGCACTGTTATTTTTATAATCATCAAATGAGCTCTTTGTACAACTCTCTCAAGACTATTTATTGCACAAACACTGGTGACTATTTTAGCCACTCATAAAAAGACTTCTCATTTGTAGTTTATAGTTTTTATGATCTCTGGCTCAATGTTCAAGATTGATTCTGAAGCAAATTTCAGAATTGTCCCAAACTGCATCAGGTGGGAATACATCAAACTTATTTCAACATATTCATTTTATTTTTTGGTATTGAATGTTTCCAAAAAGTTATCACCACTTAAGAAGTCATTGACTTCTCATCTAGCTTTATTATGTTTTTTCTTAGAGCGAAAATATATAATAGAAATGACCTGACTTCCAAAAATAGACTAATTAATGATTAATTTGGCAATGTTCACAAAGCATTAAATACCTGCTAATTATCAAGATGAAAAGGGCCTAATAGACTAAAATCATCAGTCATTATTTGTCCTAATGAAACTCCCATAATCATAGGCTTTCAACAAGCTTTTCTTTGTTATTGCCAAAAGCTAGAGCATAAAATTACAGAGTAATTCTAACAGGATAAAGAATGTTTTCCCCCATTCAGAGTAGATTCTATTTGAAGTAAAGAAATATGAGTTCTGCTGATTCTAAATTAAATATCATATATCATCAGACATTCAGCCTAACAATTGAATGAAACTTCCAAATCAAAAAAATATTCATACTGTAGTAATTGTAAATATATAGAAAAATAAAAACTACTTTCATAACAACTGCTTCCATTCTTACATTTGACCTATTGTTGGTTTACTTAAAATGATGGGCGTACACATATATATAATTTTTGTAGTTTATAATAGACTGGTTTAACATTAATAAATTGACAATACCTATTATTAATTATCTTCCCACTGTCTTTAAATCCTGGCCTCCATTTTACATTAGAGCCACTTTCCCTATTTTTTCTCATTTTCAGGTTTTTATAGTTTCTACCACCATTATTGTCCCCAAATCCCACTCTTGAAAATTTTCTTGATAAGGTTTCTAGTAACTGTCTAGTTGATAAGTATCTCATTGTTAAGATCAACTAGTACTTAATGGTCATTTAATTAACTGGTCTCTTTGTAACCTTGGCAATTGTTCATTCTCTCTCATTACATAGTTCTTTCCTTGTTTGTCAACCAAATCTGGTATTTTTTCCATAATTCTTAATCCTTTATCTGAACCATCGTGGAGACTATTATTACCCTTTCATTTATTTAAGTCCTACCCTGCCCAGACCTCTCTATTTGACTTTCTCATATTTTTGCATGTTATCCTTGAGAAATCCCCATCTATGGTTTATGCCAACTGCATGCCAATGTTTCAAAATATGTTTCCTCACATTCGGCTACAAACTAAAAGTCAATAACTTTCTAATACTTATCACAAGATAAGAGGCATTAACTTAGATGATTAGAAAATACACGCTTAGCCTGGCACGGTGGCTCGTGCCTGTAAGCTTCAACCTATGAAGCGGCCAGGGCTAGGTATCACAGTTCGAGTCCCGCCTGGGGCCTATAGTGAGACCTAGTTCCAAAAAAAATAGCTGGGCGTGGTGGCGCATGCCTGTAATCCCAGCTACCTGGGAAGCTGAGGCTGGGGATTGTTTGAGTCTGTGGTACCCCGGGCAACAAGGGCCTGCGGTTCCATGGCAAAAAAAAGTGAGACCTAGTCTCAAAAAAGAAAAGAAAATACACATTTATATTTAAGAAATTAGTGAATTTCTTAAGAAAAAAGTATATAAATATATGTATGTGTGTAGAGAAGAAAAACCAAAACGTAACAATTTAACAATGGATATCTGAGGCTTATACCATTTTTTTAACTTCTTAAAAGTTTTCAGCATTTATATAATAGATACAACAAAGGCTTCTTCGATTTTCTTTATTGAATAATATGCAATATTAATGTAAATGCATAAAATTCACAGAGCGTGATTTTAAGAAATATAGTTAAGCCTGAGAACCCATGATGATAACTATCTTATAAGGCAGCTTGTCATTTTGATAGTCAAAGAGATGCAGCTTTAGGTCTGATATTTTTGATTCTTAGAACCTATTCTCTCCCTGGGTTTTTCTTTTATCTCAGCACAAGTCATCACTTTTATACCATGCTTTTTTTGTTACAATATTTATATGATCATTCTAAGACTTTCCAGCTATATGGCTTTGTTCTATTTCTGAACCTTTTCCCTCAGTTACCTAACTTGCAAAATGGGGATGATAAAATCATTTTGCATTTGCTTCATAGGGTTTTGGTGAATTATTTGCTACACAGTTTACTTCTAGCACAGATTATTTATAGCACAGATATAGTAATAAAATTTAATCTATCATCTATAAATATGCACTTGTATATATACATATGTGTATATACACATTTACATATATACAAAATATATATGCACACAATAGCCTAGTTCAGTGTGCTTATATTTTCTTTTATATGAAACTAAGCATGTGTAGAAATCTATTCAACACAAATAGAAGTATCACCACAAAAGTAAATGACTATAACAGAAGAATATGTATTAAGCAAACCAAAATTCTAAAAAGAATTTTTAAATACACAAATAAAATGAAGAAAACCATTAAAATGAATTCAGGGAAAATAAGGACATACTAAGAATTTTGAACATAGGATAGATCCGGCAAAGCATTAGCCTGAATGGCCAACACCAAAAGTATGTTCTGATAAGATGAACATGACTTATAAGATAAAAAATTATTCCCATCAGATTACTTATCAGCAAGTTTTTAAAAAGGGAAAAAAAAACACCAATATTTCCCTTAAAAGATACAAACAAGCAGTTTTGATCCAATAAAACTAATCTTATTTCCACTAACATAATTCCTTCTAGCTCTATCCTTGTTGTTGCAAATTAGTGAGTTTGTGTTCTTTGATTGCTGAATGATATCCCATTGTGTAAATACCACACCTTTTTCAACCATTCATCAGTTTTGGATGGTCTCACTTATATAAGGGACATAGGAAAAACACACAGACAATAAAAATTTAAAAGTTCCAACAGAACTGAAATATAAATCAAGAGGGGGGAAGACAGTGAAATTGGGGAACAGAGAGGGCACAAGAGAATAAGATGTTTCATGGGTGATAAGGTAGTGGGAGAACCCTGTGGTGGACAATGTGAAAAAATATATACATATATATATTTGCACTATATATGCATAATCATGTGTGCATGCATGCATAATACTTAAATGTAGGTATGCATGTGCACATATATGTCTATATACATGTATGTGCACATATACATGTGCAATCAAATTAATAAAAATTATTTTTAAAAATAAAATAAAAAATGACTAATCTTAACCATACATTGAGCAAACCTTCAACATGTAGGTAATTATGGGGATAAGGTTTGCTTAAAATGTTTATGAGAAATCTACCAAAAATATGTCTCAGAAAACCAGAATGACTAGACAGACATTACCAGAAGCACAATATATAGACAGTAATTATTACTACAACTATATAAGATTAAATGAGATTTAACAGATGGAGTATTGGAATGTTAATAGGTATTGTAACAATATAATACTGTTTAGGCATTTAAAAGTGAAACATTTTAACATATTTTAACAATATTGGCAACAAAATTGTTATTCCAAAATCATTTGTAAAATATGGTTATAGAATATTGAGTTTCTACTTTCATCAATGCTGATATCCTTGAGAACCAAGTATCTCAGGATACATGAAAATATGCAAAAAATAATTAAAAAATATCACCTTAAATCAATGAAAAAATTTGCATTTCCCTATGCTATTTCTATATATGCATATTTATAAAACTAGGATAATATTTTGCATCTCCTTTCTGTATTTGCTATTTCATCATACCTGCAAATAGTTTATTACAGCCAACATATGCCCTTTTAAAGTTTTTTTTTAAATCTATATACAATGCAAATAAATTTCTGACATTTTTTGCAAATTTTTTGTTAGAGGATGTGTTAGGATATAATTAAAGGCTAACTATTCATGTTATAAAGTCTCCCCAAACTGTGGCAATTTACTATAACCAAAAAGCAAACATTTAAAATTTGTGAATTTCACAGGCATGAAATTTGTCAGTTTTATGTGTATTTACAGAAATGAAGTTTTACCTTACATTATCAATTCTATTGCAATTTTCCAAATTCATTTAAGTATTTGATAACTCAAAATTCTATGAAATGGTCAGTTTCAGAAGAATTCTTCCCTTGAGTTTATTTTTCTACATGCATTATGTCAAGTGTATCAAATATACATTTTAAATTTTATGACAATTTACTTTTCATTTGATTATTAAATTGTGTTTTCTTTTAACTTACTTTATTTTTGTGTATGTAAATTTACAATTATTATGTTCTTTTACTATTATATGCCTAGAAAAGTTATACATGAGAATACAGAAATTTTTATGAATATGGATTCAACAATTTTATGGTTTGCTGGTTTGTATTTGCTTAATGTTATATTAAGTTTCTATTGGTGAACAACAAACTCCCACAAATTGAGTCCTTTAAATGAAACCCATTATCTTATAAATTCTATAGGTCTGGGATCAATCTAAATCTGTTTAGAAATTCATAGGACGGGAGCAAGTCTTATATGTGGAGGCATAAAAGGGGAACAATGTATCCCCAAACCCATTCAAGTTGATAGCATTAATTCTTTGTAGTTCTAAGAGTGAGTGTACCATCCTACTTTTGACTACCTGTTTACACCTAGTTCCTAAGGAATTCTTGCCTTCCCTAACACATGGACTTTCCCAACAAGGCCATTTGCTTTATTATACTAGGAGAGAAAGAATCTAGAATGAGTCTGCCAATAAAATAAGGACTTATAAAATGACAGAATCTCTAGAACAGTACCTATCACCGTTGGCCTATCTTAACAGTTATAAGCACACCCGCACTCAATGAGATGGGATTGCATTATATAAAGACATAAGTATCATGGAGGGGATCATGGCAGAAGGGGAAACTATCTAGTTGACAGCCTTATTATGTAAAAAATATTTGAAGAACTAAGGTTTTCATTTGAGCTTAACTCTAAATGACCCCCCTCAACCCTCTTGATAAAATCCAAATTGCTAGCTAATTCATGGAACCAAATCTCTTGAGATATATATATATATATATATATATATATATATATATATATATATATATATATATATATATTATATATATATATTATATATATATATTCAGATATATATATATATCTGAATGGAGATTAATTTCCTCCTGTAAGAGCCTTATTTAAAACTTCTGCTTCCCCCCCCTCACAAATTAGAATGTTCCTTTGAAATTTCTCACAGCATCTTTTGAAAAAGGCTTATATTATAGTAGTCTACTTGAGTTATTTAATAATCCACTGGTGAGTTAGGAAATACTTATTTTTTCCTTTTTATTTAAGCAGATTCCTTGATCTTCTAACTTCTTGAGATGATTATACAGAAGATTTATTTTATTTGAATGTTTTAAAAATGAAGCAATCTAAGGTTGTAGATTTTTTCCAATCGAGTTTCACATCAAATATGTTCTATGCGTTTAGATATTATATTCATTTTACAAACTTAGAAGTATATATTTTATGCTCTTACCCAGACATAAGAACATAATAATTATTTTTACTAGATACTGGTTATGTATTTTACTTTATAATGGTTAAAATAAAGCTCAAAATTTATAAACTTCATTAGTCTATTTTTTAGTATATATTGATTTTAAAAAAGATATCCTTGAGTGGTTTGTTTCAAAATTAGATATATTAAAACCTTTATAATTAAAGATTTTGAATCCTCTCTAGCTTTCCATTGATAGTGATATTTAAAATCTCTAATATTCTATTTCTGTATATTGTTTTTATATTCAATCATAATGGGAAAACTATTTTTAGAACTGATTTCTGTTCCTTTTTAGAAGTATATGTGTTTCTTCTATTGTCTTGTTTTATGATTAAAAAAAAATCCATTACTTTTCCACTATTTCAAAGATTTAGTAAAAAGGTAATTATGTGCTCATTTTTTTCAAGTCAAGTTTACCTAATTGATGTACTGGAAATTAGATACATCACATGTTCCATTATACCAGAGATCTATACAAGTCATATAGTTTATCATTTATTCTGTAAAATTAAAAAATAATTTTTAATTTTTCTGAAGTTACATTTATTTACAATGCTGTAAATGACTCAGAGGAATAGTAAAGGACCCCCACACATACTTTCCTGGAGGAAAACAGCTGCATTTCTGCCACCCCAAGAGTTCAGTTCTTTGTTTCAAGGACCAGACAAGCTCCCCTAGTTCTAGAGACGTAGGGAAAGCCCTAGACATAAAAAAGTGAGGGACCCTGATGTGAATGATTGATGGGAGCAGAGTAGACAAAACCTTAAAATCTCTCCTGCTTTACGGGTCAGTGCAGAATTCCCTGGTTTCCCAACACTGTCCACTGCACTTTAGTTAAATTATTTTCTAATAAACTTTAGTACCTTCATTCTGATGGTTTGTGAAGTTATTTTTCCAGAGACACTATGGATCCCAATGTTACAGTCCCCAAAAATCACTTCTCCAATACATGTTGCTACCCTACACATAGACATAAATACATATTGCTTTTATTTCTACTAGCCCTGATTATGTGTATTATGCTTCACCACCTCAAATTGGTAATGGAACAGTTTCTACCTCTCATTAACAAAAAAGAACTTGAATAATTATTATTTTAACTTTAATATTTTAAAATATATTGTGGTAAAGAAAAAATAGATCTAAATAACCCATTCCCATTAACAATAACTTAATATTTAATATATCTTTCATGAAAACTATGCCTTATAATATTTATCATTTAAAAATGTATTTCAACTTCAGCTTTCAAGTCATACATGTAAACACCTTGGATATTTTCTCTCTGGTCCTTACCAAGGGAGAACATGTTACCAGTAAAATAATAAAATGCAGACACCAGACCTGCCACCTCCACATATTAGTCAAATTTCAACTAAACAAAAACAACCCTGAAACATTAACAGATGACTATCACATAAACTAAGAGTCATAGCAGAGCTGAAAGAGGTCTACTTTGCTGTATGAAGTCCTTGTGCTGTTAGCTCAATGGCAAATATTCACACAGGGAACTATAAAAACAATGCACTGTAGTGGAAAAGGAGATATCCAATTCAGTGTGCAGAAAGTGCATCCAGAGATATTGATGAGTCCATGAGTTAATATTTAAATATTAAAACACTTTCTATATGATAATTAAGAAAAACAAATATTATTTGGAATAAATTTTATTTTCTAGGCTGGAAATAAAATGAATGCCAATTTGAAGAAGGAAGGGAGGGAGGTAGGGAGGGAGGAAGGAAGGGTGCCTCATTGGAGAACTATAGACATTAAAGTGCTGTATGTTAATACCTTTTTGAAACTGCACTTCCCAACAAGAATATTAGAGGTTGAACAGGAAAGAAAGGCCCGATTGGATGATCTGTGTCCCCTCATAGAACAGCCAAGTTGTATCACCAGTATCTCCTCAGAGAAAAGTTGTTGGTAGTGGTAACTGGTGTGGAAACACTTGTCTGACCCCATCCCTGGTCTGAACTTAAACACCTGATGCTACTAAGCAGATTTGAAACATGTATTTTAGGAAAGGAATAAACACCACATTATAAGGCAACAAACTCGATAGTAATTCATGATGTGACCATGTAGCCTCTATTGGACCATTATCAATTGCTCAATCACAGTCTGGAGATTGAGCATGAATAAGGTTGGTCAAGCATGTGAGGAAGGTTAGTTTATGGGAGGGAAATGCTGAAGACACCTGCCAAGCAAATTGGGC